>LBNU01014372.1:24980-62187 GCA_014162995.1 Artemisia annua | reverse complement strand
CCCACTGGCTCCGTCTCTGATTAAAGGGTCTAAATGGTCAACGGTCATACTAAAAAGATCATCCCAACATTATATACATAGAAGGAAGATTAACCACTTAAGTCTTGGTTACTAAACAAAAAAGTAGTCGCCGCCCACCCCTTACCACACTTTCCACCCTCTTACCAGACGACTTTTTTTGTTTTTTTTTTGTTTTTTTTATATATATATTCTTATTTAAGGTTTTGGGTTATCTCTTGATGGAAAGAATTTCTTTTTTTATACTTCTTACTATTAGATAGTGTCCATAAATCTCATAATAGGCCCCCAAAGATCATCTAACTCGCTTTCCTCCTAAAGGGTCAAAAGGGCCTACCTGTACATTTAGCTGACGCAACTAATTCGGTAAGCTATGTGTCCGGTCCACGGAGAACTTCCTTCGGTCCCCCAAACTGACTTACTCGTGGCAACCTCCGACCCTTTTGTTCGAAATTTCTTCGTTCGTTCCGAACCGCTTGCAGAATCAAATCCTGTTCCACAAGATCCTATATACACTAAAAAAACAACAATTTATACCGGTAAATGTGCTTCTTCTTGAACCATAATTTCAACAACCAAACCGGTCCAAGATGATTGAACGAACCCAGTACCACCAAGAAACATAACCAAAATTTATTGAATGAACACGAAAACACAAAAAATGCAACAAAATTAACCTCATACACCAAAATATAGTCCTATAACCCCACCTAAAAATGACAGTTTTTTCGGGTTTTTTTACAAGGTCTTTTTTCAGTTTTTACCAGGTCTTTTTTTCATGATGGGGAACTAATTTTTAGAATTAATAGAGACGGAGAAGAAAGGGAGAGAGTGCAAATGGAGATGAAGAGTTTGAGATATGGTTGGGTAAAAATGAATGGTTGGGCAAATAATTGGGTAGTTGAAAAGAAATAAATATTACTAAATTCCAACATACTCACCTTATTATAATCCTTTAATACACAAACGTGAGAATGTGGCACATTTTGAATACAAAAAAAAGTTTGGCCCATCTCATTATAATTTTTTGGTGTGCAAGGACAACACATACTACACCAAATTAAATGGTTTTATAAATGGTGGGGTTTTGAGTAACAATTGGTAAAGTAGCATTGTATTTGGTATGTATTGGTAATTATTATTTTTAATTAATTTTATACAAAATACCCGACGACTACAGAATATTATTTCATTCTAAATGACCTTCACAAAAAGAAACAATAAGTTTTTCTCACCTACTCGATCTTTTAATTCTTTCACCTAACATTGCTTAAAGACCTGCCTACTTTTAATTTATCCACTAAAAGCAACATTCTTTTAACTTATTTGCTGCAGAATCAACAATGCAAGCAAAAGTGAAAAAAAAACCCTGTCAATCACTATTAAATAAGGCCGACACTCTAGTTTTCTTTCACCATATGTGAGTTTGGTTGGTGTTTTAATTTATGAGTTTGGTTTTGTTTCATTAATGAGATTTTATGGCCTTTACAACCCACTTACATATATAAAATTTTAGACAATTTATTCTTCACAGCAATGAAACACCTGGTTATTTATCATTTGCAAATGAGGTTAGTATTATATTTATCCATTGTAATATTAGCACCCAAACACACACTCGATTCAGACATGCATACCAACTTACAAAGCCTAATTTTAGACACACTCGAGCCACCATCAAATCTTGAAAAAAAAAATCTCAAACCAATAAATACACCTACCCCATATCACTTTGAAAAAAATCTCAAATCTTGTAAAGTGTGTCTATATCCTTTAATCTCATCTACATGCCCTATATAACTTTCATCTCCATACCCACTTATCACTTTCCTAAAACTTGTAAATGAAAAACTCATCGCCACCCTTGATCTTCATCCATTGCCACTATATTTCACAACCGCAACACATGTTCTTAGTGTTCTTCGTAAACACAAGCACTTTGTTTCAATTTCAAGATCCTTCAAGGGTCTTGGGTAAAGTTTTGTTATGACTTAAAGATCTATGATGGGTTTGATATCAAACTTGTATAATCTTGAACATTATGAAAATAAGTTGATAAATTTAAGATCTTGTGTTTATGTTTAAGTTCTAGTTCAAGTCAAAGTTTTCCATNTTTTTAAATTGACCAAGGACTAAAAAAAGGTGGAGAAGTGTGCAATTGTTTCGGTTGGCAAGGCAACTGAAAGATTAAAAAAGTTGGGGTGAGGCGCGGTCTTGCTCGGTTGAGCTAGGGGCGATGCAGTCGAGAGCTCGGTCGGTTGGGGGTGCAACTGAGCCGTTAGCATTGGCCTGTGATTACCCCTGCTACCTCAGTTTTCTCTCCAAGACTACACCCCAACCACAATTTGATAATGGTGACTGGAATGACAACCGTAATTTTTTTTTTAATTTAAAATTAAAAAAACATTACGATAAAGTTACGATAAAAACTAAAATAAACTTACACTAATAGTATAACTTGTAGCACTCCTTGATTTGGTGTTTCAAGGCCGAACACTTCTTCAGTGCTTTCCCGGTCAAGTGCTCATGGGATGAGTGTAGTACATGATGTCTTTCTCAATTTTTTATTTTTATTTTTATTTTTATTTTTATTTTTATTTTTTTTGTTTTTGCCATTCATACTGTTCACGTTGAAACTAAAGTGCTTGTTTATCGTGTGCAAGCCTCAGTTTTTCAAGTTTCCATTGTTGATCAAGTCGTTTTGCTTCCATTCTTTATTCCTTTTCAAGCTTTTGTTTAATCCAATCCCATTTCCTACTCATTTTATTTTCAAATATGAAGCATATGCTTCATGCCTTTGGGTAAATAATGGGGATGCGACAACTGACCATTTAGTGAGCAACGCGTCATAAAGAGCAGGGTCAACAACAACTGAGGCCGATCTTTGCGAATGAGCAGTGGAGGTTGATCCCTTTTTTCTTTGCCTTGTCCCGTCCAATAGGTTGAATATCAAGATCCTCTGAATTACCTGTTACGTTGTTCAAATCCAAACCCAAGTGTGCTGAGACACCCGGTTCGTGTGAGGTGTTTTCCAATGTCTTAGGATTTTTTTGGAACCAGTTGATTTGGTTTTCTAAAAAATTGGCATTTCTACCGGTTGCCATTTGGGGTAGTCCTTCAAAATCTTCTAGCACTCAACCAGTGTGAAGGTCGCACCATAAGCAACACGATACTCTTTATGTGCTAAAGCCATATAGTCCTCTTCAGATGCACCACTCATTAGACTCGATTTCACGGAATTGTAAAGCTCAAAAAATTGAGAAACTTTAGGACGAAGTCTATATTTCCATTTGGAGTTGCAGGTATCGTATGAACGTTTCGTCTCCTTCAGTTCATTCACAAGGTATGCAGTTACTTCCATCCAAAACTCATTAGCATTTCTAGCATTTCCTATTCTTGGACGCATCTACCCATGCTTTAGACAAAGCTATATCTTCCTCTTCGGTCCATGGTTCATTATCCCCTTTGTCATTTTATCTTGGATTGTATTGACATTTTTGTATACTTCCTTTTGACAGGCGCCACCACTTCCTCGACGGGAGAGTCAGAACGAATGAGTTGTGATGGACCTTCCGAAGCTTGAGCCGAAAAGGGTTCAAAAGGTTGAGAAGGGGCACCCCATAATGGCTCGAGATCATCATCATCAAAATTAAACGGCAGGGTCAGGGAAATTGAGAATGTTGGTTACACGGTGGTGATGCCATATGTGGATACTACAATTAACTTTGTGCTTGTTGGTGATAAAATTGAGCCGAATACGGATTAGGTGGGTAAAATTGATTTTGTGAAGGTATTAATTGGTTACCTAAATTAATTGGTGGTGAATGTATATGTAAAATGAAATTGGGATTGTTTGTTATCGGAACGTTTGGTTATCGACAGTTTTTGTGCTTTGTTTATGGAGTTTTTTGAGACATTGTTTGAGTTTGTATGAAAAAATGAAGAAGATTAGTGGGGTTTTGTAGAGTGAAAAAGTGGGTTTAAGAAAATGTTTGTTTTTATTTATTATTATTTTTTTTGTTCTTTTGTTTTAAATTTACTTTTTAAATTATGTAACGGTCAAAAAATGAGGGGATTTGTGTCAATTCTTTCGGTTGGCAGGTGAACCAAAACAATTAAAATGTTATGGTGGGACACGTCGTGCTTGGCTGAGCTAGTGAAGGCGACGCGGTCAAGTGTTGTATTCTGAATAGATGATCACCATACCCATCATCATTCAATATCAATGAATACTTTCAATATTAAATTATTCATCATCTATCATCACTTTTAAAAGAATCAAACATTCAATCTACTTTATCAATTTCAATTATCATTCAATCGACTTTCTGTAAACCATAAAGAAACAGATTAATTCATCATTAAGGCTTTTTACGATAGAAGGAAGACTACCAATATTAGACATTGATGGCAACGGACCATTACCATTACCATTACAAAGCTTTACCCAAACACCCCTAAATTAAAGAAAACAAACGCCACACTCTCTAGTCTCTACACCACTTGACAATTCCTTGTCTTTTCTATTTATTTCAACCATCATTCAGAAGCAAACAAACACACAACAAATAGAGACAATTTAGCACAGAATTCACTTTCCTTTCTTTTTAATTTTAATTTTAATTTGATAATGGAGGAGCAAACTTCAATTCCTGTTATAACAACAACAACAACCTCCAATCAAAATCAAAAAACAAATTCATCCAAAATTAGAGAAGAAGGCGAACTTACTGCTTCCGAAAACGACGTAACCGTTTTTTATTTATTTTTATAAAACCCTAACTAATTTTTTATAATTTATCATTATTTTATTTAGCTTACCATTAATGTGATTCTATTTCTTTCCTGTTCGCATTATTAGTTTTTATAAAATAAAATCCCTAGGTGTTTTTATGATCGTTTTTAGGTGTTTTTGGAAGTGAAATATATTCGAGATGTTGAATCTATTGCTTAATCACCTTACGTTTAACGCGACTATACAATCAAAGCCCTAGGTGTTTATCTGATCGTTTTTAGGTGTTTTTGGAAGTGAAATAATGCGAGTTTCGAATCTATTGTTAAATGCGATTTTATCAGATATCGTGTTGCGAAATATTCGTTAAGGTTTTTGTTATATTTGTTTCTTGTTCGGTTTTGATTGTATTGTTAGGGAGTGTTTGTTTAAGCTTATATGTGAGCTTACGAGCTTATCTGATTTTAATTATGCAACGGTCAAAAAATGAGGGGATTTGTGTCAGTTCTTTCGGTTGGCAGGTGAAACCGAAATAATTAAAATGTTGGGGTGGGACACGTCGTGCTTGGTTGAGCTAGTGGAGGCGACGCGATCAAGTGTTGCATTCTGAATAGCTGATCACTATCCCCATCATCATTCAATATCAATTGAATACTTTCAATATTAAATTATCCATCATCCATCATCACTTTTAAAAGAATCAAACATTCAATCTACTTTATCAATTTCAGTTATCATTGAATCGACTTTCGGTGAACCTTATTATGAAACAGATTAATTCATCATTATAAAACTGTTTTTAAATAAAAACAAAAGATTTTTTAGTTGAAACAGATGACTCAAATGATATTTAAGCAAGATGTTTTAAGGCTTTTTACAATTACAATTAAAGGAAGGCTACCAGTATTAGACATTGATGGCAACGGACCATTACCATTACCATTACCATTACCATTACCAATGGTCTTACATAGGTTTACCCAAACACCCTTAAATTAAAGAAAACAAACGCCACACTCTCCACTTCACAATTCCTTCATTCCTTGTCTTTTCTATTTATTTCAACCATCATTCATACACACACAGAAACAAACAAACACACAACAAATAGAGACAATTTAGCACAGAATTCACTTTCCTTTTCTTTTTAATTTTAATTTGATAATGGAGGAGCAAACTTCAATTCCTGTTATAACAACAACAACAACAACCTCCAATCAAAATCAAAAAACAAATTCATCCAAAATTAGAGAAGAAGGCGAACTTACTGCTTCCGAAAACGACGTAACCGTTTTTTATTTATTTTTATAAAACCCTAACTAACTTTTTATAATTTATCATTATTTTATTTAGCTTACCATTAATGTGATTCTATTTCTTTCCTGTTAGATTTATTCGCATTATTAGTTTTTAACTTTTTATAAAATAAAATCACTAGGTGTTTTTATGATCGTTTTTAGGTGTTTTTGGAAGTGAAATATATTCGAGATGTTGAATCTATTGCTTAATCACCTTACGTTTAACGCGACTATACAATCAAAGCCCTAGGTGTTTATCTGATCGTTTTTAGGTGTTTTTGGAAGTGAAATAATGCGAGTTTCGAATCTATTGTTAAATGTGATTTTATCAGATATCGTGTTGCGAAATATTCGTTAAGGTTTTTGTTATATTTGTTTCCTGTTCGGTTTTGATTGTATTGTTAGGGAGTGTTTGTTTAAGCTTATATGTGAGCTTACGAGCTTATCTGATTTTTTGGCTTATGTTTCATAAACCTCAATTTTCTGGCTTATTTTGTAGCCTTTGGGCTTATATAAGCTTATTATGTCATAATAATTTTATATTAGCCGATAAACATCAAAATAAGCCGGAAAATTGACCGAAACCAGGTAACCCCATAAGCCCACATATAAGCTTAAACAAACACCCTCTTAGTTGAATTAGGGCTTGTAAAGGAAGTACGTTGTATGGTGATTATTGGATGTTTACGTGTTTAGTGTTGTGATTGTTTCGTTGCGGCTTTAGGTGTGTTTGAAATTGTCTTGGGAAAGTGAAATAATAGTTTATTGCGATTCTATTCGAGTTGTTGTTTGGCTAAATTTTCATTAAGGTTTTTTGTATTATCTGTTTCCTGTTTAGTTCTGTTAGTTAAATTAGGGCGTGTATGAAACGTACGGTGTATTATGATTATAGGAGCTTTATTTGAATAGTGTTTGTATAGTTTCGCTGTGGCTTTATTTGAAAGTAAAATAGCGCGGTTATATTCTAGATGTTGAATCTATTGTTCTAGATGTCTTAGTTACCTTATGTTTAATATGATTATATTAGATACGCTGTTTGGATAAATCGTTGGTAGGATTTTGGTATTATTTATATCTAGTTTAGTTTTATTTGTGTATTTGAGGAGTTAAATCTATTGTTTTAGATGTTTTAATTAGCTAACATTTAGTGCGATAATATTTGGGACGTTGTTTGGTTAAATTGTCATTAGGTTTTTTGTATATCCGTTGGTTTTCTTTCCAGTTAGCGGCTGTATGAAACTTTTGTTGTATGGCAATTATATGAACTTTACTTGTTTAATGTTTTGATCATTTTGTTGGGCTATAGAGGTGTTTGGAATTGTGTGTTGAAAGTAAATATCTTATTTTTTTCTTTTATAAATTAGTTTTCGCGCTTAGGTATAGTGAAACTGATCATGCTTATTTTGATTATTAAGCGATCAAATAACAAGTTGGGTGGTAAGTTGGAGGAGTAGGTGAAANTGGCTTATGTTTCATAAACCTCAATTTTCTGGCTTATTTTGTAGCCTTTGGGCTTATATAAGCTTATTATGTCATAATAATTTTATATTAGCCGATAAACATCAAAATAAGCCGGAAAATTGACCGAAACCAGGTAACCCCATAAGCCCACATATAAGCTTAAACAAACACCCTCTTAGTTGAATTAGGGCTTGTAAAGGAAGTACGTTGTATGGTGATTATTGGATGTTTACGTGTTTAGTGTTGTGATTGTTTCGTTGCGGCTTTAGGTGTGTTTGAAATTGTCTTGGGAAAGTGAAATAATAGTTTATTGCGATTCTATTCGAGTTGTTGTTTGGCTAAATTTTCATTAAGGTTTTTTGTATTATCTGTTTCCTGTTTAGTTCTGTTAGTTAAATTAGGGCGTGTATGAAACGTACGGTGTATTATGATTATAGGAGCTTTATTTGAATAGTGTTTGTATAGTTTCGCTGTGGCTTTATTTGAAAGTAAAATAGCGCGGTTATATTCTAGATGTTGAATCTATTGTTCTAGATGTCTTAGTTACCTTATGTTTAATATGATTATATTAGATACGCTGTTTGGATAAATCGTTGGTAGGATTTTGGTATTATTTATATCTAGTTTAGTTTTATTTGTGTATTTGAGGAGTTAAATCTATTGTTTTAGATGTTTTAATTAGCTAACATTTAGTGCGATAATATTTGGGACGTTGTTTGGTTAAATTGTCATTAGGTTTTTTGTATATCCGTTGGTTTTCTTTCCAGTTAGCGGCTGTATGAAACTTTTGTTGTATGGCAATTATATGAACTTTACTTGTTTAATGTTTTGATCATTTTGTTGGGCTATAGAGGTGTTTGGAATTGTGTGTTGAAAGTAAATATCTTATTTTTTTTCTTTTATAAATTAGTTTTCGCGCTTAGGTATAGTGAAACTGATCATGCTTATTTTGATTATTAAGCGATCAAATAACAAGTTGGGTGGTAAGTTGGAGGAGTAGGTGAAACAAAACAGATTCTGATTGGTTGATCATTTAGGCGGCATTTTATATGTAAATTTCTGGATACTCAAAATTTGTTGAATTAGAGTTTTTGACGTTATAATTGTATTTCTTTTGTTTGGCGTTGTCGTTATGTGCTTAACTGCAATTAATGCATATCTGGTTCAGTTGTTCTGTATTGGGAAACCCTGTTTCGAGGGGACCTTGCATGTTTCTTTCCTATTTTTCGTAACTTGAACTGATGTAGTGAGTTTCTTACAGGAGGCTGCTGGTTCCGAGCTCCGTAGTAGCACAATTCTTCCAGGGGCACCGGTCAACAGGGACACCAGCGTTGCTGAGACAGGTAGGTTTTGGTACCCATTTAACTTGAGTGTGTATAAATGATTTATAACCTAATGTAAGGTGGAAGAGTTAAAGATAAGGATCTGTAATTACCTGATGACGGATAAAACATTGTGAAATAATATATGACCATCTAAACCAGTTCTGCCAGAGTCCACGACAACGTTCTGTTCTGCTGGATATATTTCCATTAAAGTAGAAGTGTGTTAAGGCACTATCATATCAAAAGGAACTTTAGCTTGTTTATTGAATTCTAGTAGCAAATGTACACTCACACAAATATAGATTAGATGCAAAGAAATACAAAATGAAGCATGATTGATCACTCGGATTTAATACTACTTGCTCATTATGAGGAGTTCCTAAAAAAGAAAAGGAGGAAAAAGTCAATTAGTTTGACCAACATTTCAAACCAATTGAATGAGTGGACGATAATAAAAGCGTATATGAAGAGTAAAGGTGATGGCTGGAGCCGAGGTGGATAACTTTATGCTACTTCCTTGTTTCCAGCTGTCCTCTTACCTTTCTCTTTGTGCCAGTATTTATCTTAGTAATATTATTGGTTGTAATTTTTATTTATGACTACCTTGTGATATGGGCGCGCACACATATTTATTAAATGTATGCAAGTAATCTATGACCAACATATTCACACTACCATATGTAAATTTTCCATATCCCATTACCTGTTTAACTGCATATGTAATGCACAACTATGTAAGCAAGTTATGATATTGTACACTCTTTTACCCGAATGGTTTCTGAGACAATTTATTCTCATGTTTCCTGCATATTTGATAGGGACGTCTGCTCTGACTCAGAATCCTACACCCACCACTGCGACTTCAAGAAGTTCTGTGCATTTAAACAACCGTAGAAGTAGTGAGAAGAAGCGGGTGCCATTTCTGATCAGTTTCTCAGACGAGGACAGTGACAGTGACTCTGAATACATAGAAGAAGGAAACGAAATCGACTGTGATGAAATGACAAAAAGAAGTGTGCAGAATAGAAAATTTCCCACTATATTTGGGAACTTTCAGAAAGGAAAACAACCTGCCAAAACCAACAGTAAGATACCCAAAAAAGTATCTACGAGTCGAACATTTGTCTCAGCAGCGAACAGAGCTAATGGAACCTCGTCCAAGAATGGTGGGAATACATCTATTGGGCCTAAATCTCATATTAACAAATCTAACGCCCCTAGCAAAGTTCAATTCGGCCAAAATGTTCATGTCAACAGCAATAAACTCCAAGATTTAAGGCAATTGATTGCAATTCGTGAAAGTGAGTTGAAGAGTAAAGCTGGAAAACTTGACAAGGACGTAGCTTCAAGTTCGTTGAAGAATGTTACAAATATGAATGTGAAGAGTAGTGGTGTTAGGATCAGGGATTCTACTGAACGCATACTTATTGAAGCAAAGGAGCCAGATAATAAGCGTCTCAAAGTTAGTGAGCCTCTCACATCGAATCGAATCTCTGTTGGTCAACATGAGACACCTCCTTCAGAATCAACATTAGCAGCCAAAAATATAGGAACAAGAAGCGATGGTTTGAAGAGTAGATATGGCGGTGGTTATTGTGACAAGGAAATTTTAGGCGAGACAGGGCAGTCCAGTGCAATGCAGGAGATAAAGGAAGTGAAAAATCATGACATTCCTTTGACGATTCCACCATCAGGTTGAAAAGGAATATATGAACTGTTTAATGCTATATTTTTTGTTCCACAAGAGAAGGCATAAAATAACATAACAAGTGTTTGTGCAGGTACCGACATAATCATGAATAGTAGGCAGCATAACAACACAAATGTGGCTGGGCTTTCTGTCCCATCAACTGCTCAAACTGTTCAAGCTTCTCCACCTAGACAGGTATATATAATATTTTACTATGTGGAGAAGTTGGAATCAGCTCTTAAGCTTGTGGCAGTCTTATGTGTTTGTTTGTTCTGAAATCTGGCTTCACCTGTTGTTATACATGCCTGGAAGGAGATTTTGTCAATCTTTGTGTTCATTAGTTATTTATGTCTACCCTGTAGAGCCAAGTATGTTCTTAGTTTCTTACTGATGTGAATACATTCACACTTAAGCGAATATACTGATACATAGGGGCACAAACTGACATACATGAAAGAGAGCAATTAAGTGAAGTTGCAAGATTATGTATCTTCAATATAGGCTGAATAACAGAAGAAGCACCCAGTGCCCTCAACCAAACCTAGTATCCTACTACGAAAAAAGGTTGTTTATAACACTGCTAGGTAGTTTATGCCTTAGGCATCACTTTACCATTATGTGGTTCATCTAACTTTTGTTTGTTTCATGGCTCCATAGTTTGACTTCTATAACTAGAAAAATTTTTCTGCTACTAGTCAGTCAATTTGATCCTCACCATAAGAAAAAGAGTTCTGGCATACTACTCTAAGTAGTCAGGCCTAAGCCAAAGATGCAAATCCTACAGCCTACTCACATGGTTATCTGCAATGACATGGTGTAATTTAAATTTTAATGCTATCAGTAACCAAAATCTCACATACAATGAAGATGGACCAATTCCTGGCAATATGCATACTAAACTTATCAAAATAAGGCTAGTCTAAACCATATGCTTTTATTGTTATTAACATCATTTTCTAATTGTAAATGTAAGGTGACTATTCTAATAGAAATAACATGCACTTTTTTATTTACTACTTTTATTATTTGACAAACCACATCAACACTTTGCGCTACATTACTAAACACCAATGCATCACTTGTTAAAACCATTAAGAATAATTATAATATAATATCATAATTATTATATTCTTATTATTTTCCAGAACATTCTCATAGGACGAACTCCCATTTGGAGTATGCTTTTTAGATGCTAGTTTTTAATAAATGCAGTTGGTAATTATTGTATATGTGCTCAGTATATGACTTACTAAATACTACAGTAAAATAAAGTATGTAAAAAGTTTATACAACTAGCGGCAACTCTTTGGGGTCAACTGCCCCAGCTCAATAATCCAGTTTGTGGACGGCTGGTGATTTGCCTCGCTCTATGGATCTTGCAGGGTGGTCGTGGAGTCCGGTTACCTGCCATGTAATTAAAGGTGGCTTGGATGGGGTTTCCCTTGTATAAGAAAGCTAACAAAGATACATAGGATGTCATTGCGGATAATCCGGATAATTTGGTTTTTAATTCATATTCACTAGCTTTTAAGGGGTCCTAAGTTCACATTTTTCATGCATAAAGAAATTGTCCTCTATTCTAGGGAATCTATACTCTCTTAAGTCACATTAGGTAGTCAATAAGAGCATCTTTGGTGCGGAGAAAAGTTAATCGTAATCTATGCATTTTTGGCATTAATTTGTTTCTTATTGTTTAGAGGATGAGAAATGAGAATAAGGAATACTCGAATCGTAATCTATGGTCTTTTAAGGGTATGTTTGGCAAAATAGATGTTGCTGGTGCTGGTGCTGAAAAAGAATAAAAAATGTAGCTTTTTTTTTTTTTTTTTTTTTTTTTTTTTTTTTTTTTTTTTTTTTTTTTTTTTTTTTTTTGTGTAGTGCTGTTGTTGCTGTTGCTTAAAAAGATTAAAATCAGTTAATTTGTGAAAAATAATCTCCATAATCTTTTACAAGCTGGTTTTGGAAACTTATTTTTATAAAATAATTCACAATCTTAGTTTGCCAAACAAATATTATTTTTTGACCAAAGCTTATTTTCTAAAAGAATAATCTTAAGCCTTCATAATCTTCCATAATCTCTCGCGCCAAACATGCCCTAAGTCACATTAAGTAGTCAATAAGAGCATCTTTGGTGCGAAGAAAGTTAATCAGAGATACGGCATTAATTCTGTTTCTTATTTGTTAGAGGATGAGAAATAAAAATAAGGAATACTCGAGTCGTAATTTATTTTCTTAGATAAATTGGTTATTTGCTTCGTAAAAGTAGTATAAATATGACGTATCATGTGTATCTCAAATGCCACAGTATATTTAATTTTATTTAAAACCCAATCCCCATTCTCTCTTTCGCCTCTGCGGTTCTTGTGATTTGGATACCAAAATTCATCAGCTGCCATCACCATCAGCGGCTGGTGTTTCTGCTTACTGGTGGTAACATAATAGTAATCCCCCCATCCCTCCTCCCCCTCACATGTCTGCATATTAATTTTTTGTTATTTGTTAGATCTGTATAAGTTTTAGGTATTTAAGTCCTGGATATCATCGTCACAGATAACATCGCTTTCCACATCTGTTCATACTTCATATACACAGTTTTTCAGATCCGTGCCTTCCAAAATCTGTTTATTTATTTTTACATATTACATTGATTAAGAAAACATAACAAAACACAATTAATAATGGCATTATGTTAAATACTATTTCCAACTTACTTTACTTCTGTGTCTTTTTATTTATTTATTTATTTATTTATTTATTTATTTATTTTATTTGTATATTAATTCTTTTGATTTACATAGAGGTGCAAGGCAAGCGAGCAACAAGCTGCGCCGCTAGCCCTTTTTTATTTGTGTCTTGTTGCCAAACTTTCTTGAGCCCTCTTTCATATTATCTGCATTTCGTATTTCTTTCTCCCTACCAAACGCACCCTCAGGGTTGTAGGGGAAGAATAATCTTTCGTATAGTCATCTCCATTTGCAAAAGATGAATCTATATTTGATGTCATATTACTTAAAAATTGCAATTGTGCTTTGAGTTGATTATTATGTATAGACTACATTTTGTAGTTTTGCTGCTCAATCAAATGTTTGGAGGATATACTTTATCTTTATAACATAATTTAACTAATTCGAATCCAGTATCAATATACCCTACTCCTACAAATTATTGTATATTAGACGAGAATCTAGTGAATCACTTGACAGTTACAAACCTCTAAATACTTATATAGATGAATAAACTGCTTATTGTTGATCAGACTGTGACCAACTATCTTCTTAACTAATGCCAGGGATCTCTGAACAGTTCAAGTTTTTTAAATCATTTTGGCGACACAAACATATCTGCAACTGGTGAGATGGATATGAAATCACTACTTGAGATTGAAGAATTGCACGACAAGGAGCTTGATGAAGCGCAAGAGTATAGGCGCAGATGTGAAATTGAAGAAAGAAACGCTCTAAAAGCTTATCGCAAGGCCCAACGGGCTTTAGCTGAGGCTAACAAGAGATGTTCCTATCTTTATAAAAAAAGGGATGTTTTAGCAGCTAAACTTTCCTCTCATGTAATGGAGTCCTCGAGTATGTTATGGTCGAGTACGCCCCAGCAGCTTACCATAGCTAATGTGAATTCTGTAACTAAAATGTCTGAAAACAATCAAGTGAAGAATGTGTTTCATCTTCAGTCTACTGATGATGTACGTGAAGATGGAAAAAAATTGATGTCTGAATCATCCAGTGAACCTGATAATAGTGGATCAGAACCTCAGGAGGATGAAAGAACGAATGATGTATGTTCGTCACTTCATGAGAATGATAATTTAGCTGAAGATGATTACAGTCTAGATAGTCATGGGGGAGGAATAAGCAGTGTAAAGACTAAAGAAACAACAAACGATTCAGTTGCAGTCCCCACAGAGGACTCATTGCTTCTTGAAGCAACATTGAGGTCTCAGCTGTTTGCAAGGTTAGGAGTTAGAACTTCCAAGAAGTATGAATCGGGTCAAAGCATGGAGCCTGCTACTGATGAAATAGAGGATGGGGAAATAATGGAAGATTCTGGAAACATACCATCTTCTGAGGCCGAGAAGGATCAGCCTTATGATTTTGGAGGTACTTCTTATTTGGAATGCACTTCTAACCTACTTCTTAAATTTGATCTCAATAAGCTTCTTTTGACTCTACATTGTTTTCATTATCTCTCTATGTATAGCAAACTGTATTTATCAAATATTATTTGCTATCGTTATTCGTAGCAGCAAATGAGATTCCTCAAAAGTATAAATGTTGATTAATATCTTTTTAATCTCACGATTGAAGTAATTTAAATCAAAAAATAAAATGTGAAAAAATGAACATGCAACTTTCAAAACCAGCCCTTTAATTAGAAAATAGTGACTGAAGTACATAAAAACAATCAATCAGTATTCTGGCGCTTGCATATTCTTCATTGTTTCTAATTCATTATTTTCTTCATGCAACGAAAGATATAGGGAGACCAGAGAAACGTATATTCGAAGACCCCATGAGTATTGATCACCAGTTAAATGTTGAGAATGATTTCGTCATTTATGGATCTTCTTTAGCTGAGCCAGTTATAAGGAGTGCTTTTGGTCATGTAAAGTCCACAGCCATGATGAATTATGTGCAGTCACACACTGATGATATAGGCTCTGATGGGGTGTGTGGGGCGCAGCCTACTGATGTAGCTTCTAGTTCAAAGACATACTCTTCATTAGACATGTATGTCAATGAAGCCGGTTCTTACTCCAGCAACTTAGCAATTAACCCCTTTTGGCCTCTTTGCATGTTTGAACTACGAGGCAAATGCAATGACGATGAGTGCTCTTGGCAACATGCCAGAGATTATTCAGGTATGGACTTTCTTTTTTTTCTTCCCAATATATAAACTTACGTTTGTAACTTTTTGTTGTCACATATTATTTGCAGCTAGTACAGTTGGTGGTGCGACTAGTGTTTCTAACAAGTGCCTTGGTTCTCTTTCTTTGGCTCCACCTACTTATCTTGTGCTCTTAGACATTCTGAAAGCTGATTCACATCCATATAAA
Source organism: Artemisia annua (assembly GCA_014162995.1). NCBI lineage: Eukaryota > Viridiplantae > Streptophyta > Magnoliopsida > Asterales > Asteraceae > Artemisia > Artemisia annua. Next base: position 46,598 of record LBNU01014372.1, on the reverse strand, counting down.
TATCTTCTAGCTCAACCTGTTGAACAACGTTGGCAGAAGTACTTTAGTGCTTCCTTGGTTGTTTCAAGTTCAATTCTTGCAGATTTGCACTCAGATGAGCCAAGTCTTCATGGACCTGAAACACGCATTGAGGTCCATGGGCTTTGGAATAGGCAATCATCATACTTTCATGGTAAAAATGTCAGAGAGGTTTGTCCACTTACCCTATCACTCTTACTCTCATTATTTTTCTCTCATATCTTTGTTGCATTCTTGCCGTGTATATGGTGTTAGTTTGTTTAGTATTGCGCAAGTCTTTTTACATCCTTTTCCTTGAATCGCTTCTAGGTGGTTTGTGCAAAATATGTTGTTTCGGTTTGCTGCTTGAATATCTTGTAAACTGCTTATTCTTAGCAGAAGAATTTTTTCCACTGATTTTACACTTAGCTGAATGATCCCAAGCACATATCATTTGAACCCCTAGTGATGTGCTCATGTTAAATAAAATATGATTTGGATGGTATATTCTATTTTGCTTTATATATGTCTTGTAGGTAGCCATAGATTTTCTCATTTAAGCTGATAGTATCTTGTTGTCAATAATTTATGTTAAAGAACTTGACTAAAAGTCGGCTGAGAAGGATATATATGAAAGAACGATGAAAGTGTAATTATGTCTTATAATTTTTTGCTAAAGTGTTAAAGACAAAATGTGTAAGAACAAAGCTGTTTATATTATTTATTTTTTTACTAATACAACCGATTTAAACATTCAACATTTGGTCTTCTAACGTCTTTATATATACTATGTTTATATAGGGTCTGCCAGATCAACAGATGGATGATGCTTATCAGCCCCTTGAAATGGCTCTTCTCAATCTCAGTAGGGAGGTTAACAAGCAGAAGGGACGTACAGAGGTAAATGTGATACTTGTGATTCTTAAGTGTATAAGTATATTCCATGTTTGACTTATAAAACAATATGCAGGCTCTTATGGTTCTTGCACGAGCCCTTGAGGAACATCCAAAATCTGTACTTCTCTGGATTGTCTATTTGTACATTTACTATTGCAATCAAAAGTCAATTGGAAAAGATGACATGTATCGTTATGCGGTACGTAACTGGTTGTCTCTCTCTTTTTCAGAATTATATCATTAAGGACCGAAACCTCATACTTTGCCGTGTTATATATTAACTGGACTCCATACTTTTGTGTCATCTATGAAGTAGTTATCAATGGAGGTGGTAGTTTCAACCCCCATTCATATAAAATGAAGGTAGCAGTTTCACCTGTAGGATAAAAACAAATCAGCTATAAAGAAAACTTGTCAAATTGGCTGATGATGTGTAAAGTGAATAATGTCTCACAAAAGTCTAAGATATGATATACAGTATTTTTTCTTTTCTGAATGGAGAACATTCATGCGGCCTTATCCCTGTTGGGACTTAAATATGATAAAATTCTTATATATCCTGAAACTCTAAAAATATGGCAATACCCTAAAATTGACAAGGTTCCCTATAAACGATGATGACAAAATTGGTCCTCCAGATTGTCATTGGTTTCACGCATGTATTATGCTTAGCGTATTTGTTGACACTGATATGTGGTGTATGAACTGTTTTCATTATAAATTTCCGACTTCTCTGTGTGAACAAACATACATACATGTGTATGGTTTCTATTTAAGCTTTATACTATTTCAAGATTCTTTACAGATTACCCAAGCTCTTTCTGTCAGGGTATTCTCTAATTATCCTAAAGATGTTCTCAAACTATTTAAGAAAAATGCTATTTAAATATATAAGCTGCATTGCATCATTTTATGATATCAGTTGATTCATCTATTCTACTTATTTTGTTATTATAATGCATGTTGAATTTTGTTATTCAGATTGAACATAATGAATCATCTTATGAACTGCGGCTGATGTTCATCAATAGTCGTGATAAACTTGATGACCGACTGCTTGCATATAAGAATGCAATATCTGCTCTCTGTAGTGATGCGTCTACTCCTAAGTCGAATCCTGAGCTTGATAGTGAATGCATCTTGGATCTCTTTCTACAACTGGTTAATTGTTTATGCTCTTCTGGTGAAATCAACAATGCTATTGAAAAAGTATACAGCTTCTTATCCTCTACAGACAGATCAACTGATCTAAACCCTCCTTTTCTTCCCGATCTTTTTAAATCCCTCACAAATCCCGATAAACATGTCTTGTGGATTTGTTGCATTTACTTGATCATGTACAAAAAGCTACCTGATACCATCGTGCAACAATTTGAATGTCAGAAAGAATTATCTGCAATAGAATGGAATCCTGTTCAGTTAACACCTGATCTAAAGCAAAAAGCAATTACCCTCTTGGAACTGGCTACTGAGTATATTGATAGCAAATCAGATCAGGACACAAAGACTCTTAAATCTGCGCAATTATTTGCTCTTAATCACATCAAATGTACAGCTGTACTGGAAGGCTCTGATCAATGCAAGAATGTGTCGAAAAAATATATTCAGTTGTACCCATCATGCTTGGAAATCGTTCTTTTATCAATACGGGTAAATGGGTTTGATTCAGTTGAGTCAACATATGCAGCTTTTGAAGAGGCTATTTGTAATTGGGTTGGAGAAGATGGTATACAGTGTATTTGGAACCAGTATGCCGAATATGCCCTTCAGAATGGAAGAGTCGATTTTGCAAAAGAGATAATGGAAAGGTGGTTTAGCACTATTCCTGAGGTTCATCGTCCAAAATCCGAAATCCTAAATATCAGCTCCTGGATATCGAGTTTGACCCAAACTGACACTGTGTTTGGACTGCTTAATCTTTCCCTTCATAAACAATTGCAAAATGAGCCCTCAGAAGCCCGCATTGCCATGGAGCAGGTTCTAGAAGTTGCCTCTTCTGATGACTATAAACATTGTGTCAGAGAGCATGCTGTGTTTTTGCTTAAGAACGGTTTCGGTTCGGGTTTTGGGAAAGCCAGTTTACATAGTTTCTTGAACATGTTGAACCGATATCTAATGGATTCACGTGCTTTACCACCTCCGGAACCTCTTTCTAGAAGCTTTATCAAAAGCATCGTGAAGCCAAAAGTGCAGAAACTCGTTAAGAATCTACTGTGTCCGATTTCATCTGATTCATCTTTATTAAACCTTGTTCTTGCTTCATGTTATGGCCCGTCTCTGTTACCTTTTCAAGCTTCAGAAAAACCAACAGATGTTGTGGATTTTGTTGAAGCTTTAATGGAGACGAGGCCCGCAAATTACCAGCTAGCGCTATCTGTTTGCAAGAACAATTCAGATGCGAACGCCAGCATCTCTTTCTGGGCGAGCGCACAATTGATTGATTCTCTATTTCAAGCTGTTCCGGTTGCACCAGAATATGTATGGGTTGAGGCAGCTGGTTTGCTAAAACAGGTGGCAGGTTTCAAGTCAATGTTGGATAGTTTTCACAAAAGGGCGTTATCAGTTTACCCGTATTCATTAAAGCTATGGAAATCATATGTTGGGTTATATGCTAATGATACCGGGAAGGCAGATGGAGTGATTGAAATGGCTAGAGAAAAGGGTATCAAGCTTTGACGTTGATTTCAGGTTTGTTGTCGTTGTAGATGAATTTTGTTACAGATATCATGTTACTAGAAGAGTACTTGACCAGTCAAGGCCCCCTGATTGTTAATCTTACAAAAGTAAAAAGGTATAGACTAGTATACAGGTCATGGTCATTAGCCCCAAAATGGTTATTGTTGTTTTAGAAGATAGTCAAAACTAGTTTCATCAGCTCAGTTACTGATTTGACGTTTGATAGTCATTGTTATATGATCATCTGTTGTTGAATTGGCGATTACCTTTTTGTTCAAGAATTGTTGGAGGATGAAACCACAGTGGTCTCTTTTTTTCTTTTTTGTTGTATTTGTTGAGTTGTGGAGACGGATGCTTGTCACATGGTCAACCTACCGCTACAAAGTGCATGTGCAATTCACTTTGGTGCTTATTTAGGGGTGTTTGTTTAAGCTTATATATGGGCTTATGAGCTTATTTAATTTCGGCATGTATTTTATAAGTTTCCATTTTTCGGCTTATTTAGAGACTTGTGGGCTTATATAAGTTTATTATGATATAGACTTATATAAGCCCATAATAAACTTATAAAGCCCACAAGTCTACAGTTTGAGGCTTATGATATATAAGCCGAAAAACAAATAAGCTCATAAGCCACATATAAACTTAAACAAACACCCCCTTAGTTTTACATTGTCATGCTTCAGCTTAACATGATTATTGTTTTCCTTGAATTTCTTATCAGTATTGATTGGAATCAGAAATAGGGCTAATGATTTGAAAATGCATTTAACTTGTCAATTTTTGTTTTTCCGTATATTCATCTTTTTTCTTTTGCTACTAAAACATAAACCTTTCAAATTTTGACTTTTGTATGTATTTTGTGATCATTCTATCATTATTTTTTGTCAAATTTCAAAAGGTAAAATGATCACAAAATACACACAAAAGTCAAAATTTGAAAGAATAGTAAAAGCTAAAAATGACTACACAAAACAATAAAATTTAACAAATAAGATGCATTTCTAAATAATTAGCCAAAAAAAAAAAATATCCATCTTTATACACAATGTATTCATAAAATTAGAGTATTTTACATTGAGTTGGGTTCATATATAAGAGAGAGAATTAAGATGAGAAGGATGAAAGAAAATTCAATCAAAAATTTTCAAATGCACTTAATCACGGTTTAAAAATTATTTAACAAACTAAAAGTATAAATCTATATTGAAAAAATCAGTAACAATGCCATTTGTAGCGTAATAAAACAAAAAAGAGGGCCCAACCGGGTTCGAACCGGTGACCTATTGATCTGCAGTCAATTGCTCTACCACTGAGCTATGGACCCTTCTTATTTTGAAAAGAGCATTATTAAGTTAAGTAGGCTCACATGGTACACCATTGACCCAATATTTTAAAGCAGTGTTGATCAATATATCAGAAGACGAATCATGTTTTACACATTCCTAAACAACAAATAATACTAAGTGAACTCATATTCCTTGATAGAATATGTTTTGTGACTATAAACATAAATAGTCGTGATGAGTCATGACATTCGCTATTTTAGGTTTCACCTAAAAACTTATGAAGATAAATAGTTTTAAATGTATGATTTGAGTATATCATCTCAAATTGATAAAATTATTAGACATGTTATATTGTTATGTAAGTTGGCCTAAACTCGAGTGTGAGTTTCAGGACTGTTAAAGACTACAAACTACAAAGCATAGAAATTTTAGTACCTCCAAACACACCCGAGCCTGAGCCAATTAAAGTTGACTTTACTATATACTTGGATTTAAATATAGGAATGGAGTCAATTACTTCATGTTTATTCGTTTACTAAGAAAAAGAATATAAAAATGAGCTGAGCATGATAGGGAGATTAGTGGATGCAACATGCTTTCAATAGTTTGCGGACACTTAACGCCAATACAACGCAAGTGGAATTGTAAGGACGTAACAAAAGATACTTAAAAGGAATTGTAGAAAAATCCTTGACGTTACACATTTTATACATAAGTAACCCATCACAAATAGATTGGTTGAATTTAAGAAATAAACTTTAGAAATGTCCACAACAACAATAACAAAACCCAATCCCGTCGGAGCAGGATAAACCCGATAGTAGAGAGATTGAAAATACCCCCGGCCAGTGTACATTTGCATTTGAAAAGTTCAAGAAAAAATAACGCTCAGAGAGGTGGGAGTGGGCACGGGAAGGGATGGGTGAGGCACGGGAACACCGCCGCCACCACCTTGATCATGCGCATGAAGCTTCACCCACATGAAACTTTCACGCACGGGATGGAAGAAAAAATTGAACGTTGGGACACGTGTTTGTGACAGTTTGTACTTTTTTTGGTGAGTGAAGGGTGAGTGAAGTGTTGCCTCTAAAAATATGAATGAGTGATGGAAAAAGTGGGTGAATGATGTGGCATAATGGGATTGGTTGAGAGTGAGTGATGGGAGAGAGAATGAGTGAACCACTCCCTCCCCCTCATGCTAGTTCTTGCTCCAGCATGAAAGTTCCATTTCAGAAAAGGACAACGTACTATAATACTTTTTGTTTTGTGAAGCCTTCCTCTATTTGATGTTGATTCACCCCACACTTCCATTCCTTGTAAGCATAAGTTACGGAAGAAAAACATACTCAAATAACATATTGATGTACTTTTTATCAGTAAATGAGTTTATGAATTCAAAATAGTGATTGTAGTAGCTATAATTGTAGTAAACTAGTAACTATAGATATACATGTAAACTCATACAAATCAGGATCATTGTTAGTTTTATTATCAAATGATTATTGTTAGTTCTTTTAGTTGTTTTTGTTGTTTCAAAGAAGTACTCGTATTTGTTTTCCTCTTATGTCTGTAATCGATCAAACGTTTCACAATAAGAACGTTTGTTTTAGTTTTTCTCTTATATCAGTAGATGTATACACGTTAAAAAATAATAATAATAAACTAAAAAGAAATAAAATAAAATAGGCTAGTTATTTCCTTTTATGTTCTATTGCGCGCAAACGCTAGTGTTTGTTTATTTATGACATAAGAGGCACTTCAATTTACAAACTCTTTTTAAGTATGATTATGACTTCTTTATTAACAAAGGTTTAATTAGATCATTTAAACAAAGTAAAGGGCCCTTTTTAACACAACCAACAACTTTTTCTTTTATTATTTTGTTGTAACAATAAATATTCTTTTCTTTCAAATTCCCCCTTATATAAAGAAACCCAACCAAATTCCCAAAAATAAACCCAAAATCAAAATTCACAAACTTTAACCCTAGCTAGATTTGCTCTCATTTCATTTTCCTTCAAATTATGGTAACTATCTATCTTCCCTTTATTACTTAATTAATTAATCAATCTCTTCACTAATCACACTCACAATTTTATATCAACTCTCTGCGATCTGTACAATTATAACTAATCTTATGCATTGATCATTTTTTTTGATAATATTGTTGTGTAATTTTGATTATGTTTTTTTTTTAATAGTTTGATGTTGATTTATGTTATATGTTTAAGTGTTAGATCAGTTGGAATGCGATTGCCGCGTGATCGTAGAATCGGATTTAGTTTATTTATTTATTTTAAATAACAGGTTGTTACTATTAATGTGGTCAGATTATTGGTTTTTATGTTTTTGTGTCGATACTCGATTGGTGTAGTTATGATTCATTCTTAGGTAAACAAGTCATGTGTAGACAGTTAAACCGTCGTTAAGATAGGTGCTAAAAACTAAGTAGGAGCAGCTTGAAATAAGCGACATTTTGATTTGGTTGTTTTAAACGTAGTCAGCGTTAGTAATGGTTATTGGTTAATTGAACATATAGTGGGTGGTTGCTTGGTATGTGCTTCTCTGATGTGTGCGTCTTTAGGCTAACGAGGCTTATTGGTTAGATTTGATGGGAATGATTTAGGACTTTTTTTTTTGGTGGAAGTTAGATCCGTTGCAAATATTTGTTTCGTATGATTGTATGTTAGATCACATTTAAGTTTTTCCTTACTGAACTGTTTTTGGGATTACTTGAATTTATTATCAGTTGTAGTGGTTTGTAGTACGATAAAAGCAAATATTAGCACCCAGTTTGTTTTTCAATAGATCTGTCTTGATAAGTGCTCGTGGACTTAAACTCTATTTTGGAAGGTCGGTGTCATTTAGACATCAACTTTCTTCAATATTTAAGAGATCAATCGAAGGAAAATGATTTTGCATTAGGTTTGCTACTATAATTCGTGAAATTATAGCTGGAGTTGTGATGTGGCATATAATGGGTGTATGGAGAGTCGTAAGGCTTTAAGGAACTAAGGAAGTATGCAACTATGAATGTTCTGTATGTTTCACTAGTCTAAATCTGTTTTGCGTGATGAATCTGGCGATGTTGTGCTAAAATTAGAATTGCAAGAATATAAAAACCGAATACTTTAGTTGTCTTATGGTACTTTTTGTTACTTAATATAATTATTTGTTTATTTTAGGCCAATGCAGCATCAGGGTTTGCTGTGCACGATGAGTGCAAGCTGAAGTTTTTGGAGTTGAAAGCAAAGAGGACCTTTCGCTTCATCATTTACAAAATCGAGGAGAAACAGAAGGAAGTTATCGTGGAAAAGCTAGGAGAACCAACTGAAAGCTATGAAGATTTTACAGCTTGCCTTCCTGAGAATGAATGCCGATACGCTGTTTACGATTTTGATTTTGTGACAGCAGAGAACTGCCAAAAGAGCAGAATTTTCTTCATTGCTTGGTAATATTCTTTTCATCACTTCTGAATGAATTCGATTATATTAAATTTTGGCATCATACAATGGTCAAACTTTATTTCTTATAGTCTTCCTTTTCCGCCATTAAAAGGGAAACGTACTTTCAAAAACCTGTATAAAGCATTAAAGCGTACTTTTGACCTTTCAAAAGGGTAATGTAGCTATATCTGATTTGCATAAAAGGTTAACTTAGTTATGTCAAAATACCTATTTTAAATGCTGTAACCTCCCAACGGTAAAAGAGTAGGTTTCGAAAATTATAATTTTGACACAAGTACGCTATTTATTAGCGCAATATTTCAGATTATTACCGTATTTGTTTATAAAAAAATGTAGGACACAATAATTTCAATGGGTCAAACACTCACTGACATTTCGAGACCCATACAATATGATCTACCTCAACCTCAACATGATTTGACACATGACTCGCCTTCTTATCAATCATGCGGTCTATATTCGATTTACTTGTTTTGCTCATCTCTTTCACCTATCATTTGGTTTGAAGGTCCCCAGATACTGCAAAGGTGAGAACCAAAATGATTTACGCTAGCTCAAAAGACAGGTTCAAGAGAGAACTTGACGGTATTCAGGTAGAGTTGCAAGCTACTGATCCTACTGAAGTGGGGCTTGATATTATTAAAAGTCGAGCTAACTGAAACTGCATTTACATTCGTGCAATCTACTAATGGAGAGCTCATTTATGTTAAATTTCTAATGGTTGTGGAAAAGCAGGATGAACATTTTAGGTATGATATTGCCGGCCTTACCTGCTTTATTTATTTTTTTTCAAGTTGCTTCCTCTAGAATTCAATGAATTCTAGTATAAGTTGTGGTGTTTTGCGTGGTATCCTACAAAAAGAGAAATATGAATCGGTATTGTAATTTTGGTTTTAGTTTCATACTCCTTCATGCTTATTGAATTGGTATCCTGAAGAATTATTATGTACTCCTTTGGTAACTTCTTGCGTAATATAACAGCTTTCTTCAGATCTTATTGTTTTAGTTTTTAAGACTTAATTTCACGGGGATACAAAGTCCAATCCAATCAGACGTTAAATTCGCTTTTACTGTAGGAGAACTTGATTAAAAATAAATGTTTAGGAAGATCTGAGTTAGTAGGTATGTTCTAGATGACATTTTACAGCTCATTTAAGGAACATGCATGATAGTTTATAGTGTATCCTCGTACATGTATTACTGGCCATTTTTTTTTTTTTTTTTTTCCAGCGGTCAATGTAATTTGTAAGTCGTACAAAAGGGGAATATAATTTGTAATTCATACAAAAGGGGAATTGTACTGCATTAATCTTAGCTGATTAAACTTAGATAAAACTGGACACTGGTATGTCCCAGGCCCAGAACATGGATCATAAGGAACATAACGCAGATAAGTAGGATATGCTGAGACAGTCGAGTCATTTATTGGCAGGTTATAAGACATTTTTGGATTACATACATTTCTTAAAGAGCACTTTATCTTCTTTAAACGGTAAAAAGACTATATGGGATACTGTGTTGTGGGTAATCCTTTTCCATTAAACATGCAATGAGAGGCTGTTTGTTAAAACATGAGGATTGGTTCAAAACACCAAAATGTGTATTCTCTAGTGATTGTCAAGGCATGTGAATTCTGCTTTTGAAGAGGCTAAAAACTTCCTATGGGGCACGAAAGGCCAAAGAGTGTTATGTCTGTCGGCTCAATAGTTTAGAGACAGTAGTATAAATGACAGCTAGAGTTAATTGCTTAAGAAAACTTCCCAAGGAAGTCTTTTTTTTTTTTTTTTTGAAGTAGTAAAATATGGTAACATCATGACATTTATGAAGGCAAATTAATCAATCAATTATTTTGCAAAGTGATAAAATTCAAACACAAATCTGATGAATGTTATCTTTGCTGATTCATCAGTTGACCAAAAAGTCGTAAACATCTATTTCACCCATTGGCCACATCTGACTGGTTTCTATCAGATGGGGTTATCAGGTCTTACCCTCCGTCTCTCCTCCGAGCACTTTCCTCATCCCCGCCCCCACCCCTATCCCTCACATTCAAATGATGAAAACCCTGATTGGACTCCCAAATCCAATATAATAACATGCAAGTCAACATTGAATTGGAACATCCTAAATAAGAATTTTGAACATCAAAATAGCCTCTCCTCTTGCAAATCATGACCCTTCATTCCACCCATTCAGACTTTGAAACCCGTATGCAATAGCAGTTCAGATACGAAACCTTGGAAACATAAATCAATCTTAAACATAAGCTGACCAAATTGTATTCAAAGACAATTCAGAAAACTAGAGTGTTGTTTTAGGGGTTTCGTGTACATTCGCTTACGGGTCAATTTAAGCCAAAAAAGATGAAATACATTATACGTACGTGTCTATCAATTTTGTCATGTTACTGAATGCCCAAAGATGATTTGTACATCCCTCAAAGTAATTCATACGCCATTATGTGTTATATTTGACAAAAAGTTCCCAGTAGTGGACTGCACGCAGTGCATGATGTAATTTTGGTCATATGCAAAAAAAACTTACTCAACGTTGAGATTATAAAAATTTGTCAAGTCATCACTCTTAACATGATAAGTCTGATAAAAAAAATTACAGACAAGCTACAAAGCTGTTTTATGGCATTAATTCAAAATGAAAACACAATATTGAAAATAAATCAGCATTAACTAAAGCATTACCAGTAATAATAGCAAATATTTACCAGCATTGATTACATTAAAACCGACGATACACTAGTTATTGAATTCTTATTGAAAACCATGAACTTAAAATGCAAATTCTAAGACTCATAACCATCAGAACCTAAACAGAAAAACCACTGAAGCTGATTGAATCGTCCTGACCATGCAAAATGCAAAGCAATAAATGATGATAAATAATTTCATAGAACTTTTATTTGACGAAAATGACAAGAGGAAAGGGTATTCCAAAGGATAAACGAGCATTCGTTTTTGAAAACTATTATCAGGTTAAAGAAGCGGCATCTAAAGATGGCGGGACTCGCTTAGGTCTCGGGATCGTCCAATCTACTGTAAGTTTTCATCTCATTGCCGCATCACTACCAGTACATTCTGAAAAATTCTCATTTCGTATGACCCACTTATCTGCAATGCTATTACCTGCATCTGAGTCCCACTTACCTTTGTATTACTTTACATAAATTTACCTTAACATGTCACCTAAATATTACAATTCTATGAATATAATTAACCCTGGCAACAAAACTAAATTGATATTCAACATTTACATTGGCATGATTGATAAGGGTGGCGAAAGGGGTACATCGTAAATGTTACAAGTTCAATGTTTTTTTTTAAGGTTTGTCGAAATGACATTAGTGTGGACGAGAAATCTCCATCTCGTGACAACTTTTCCTCATGGCCAAACACTCTTTTTTCTTGTTCTAAACAACAAGACTCTCATTCTTCTATAGTTGTTCTCTTCATTAGTAATGATAGAAGGCGGAGAATGACACAAGAATTTATACGATCCAATAAGATTAAAGTGTTGGCTGTGGAAAACATAGTACAATTTTCAGAAACACTCCAAAAGTATACACAAGTAAAGCATAATGTATCCTCTTAAGGATCTAATTTGAATGTAAGCTTTGCGTTTCCTAACAAGGCTTGGATCCCGACACTCGAACACAAGCCCAAAGACATTACTTTAAGTGCTAGGGATGAAACTGATATATCACCAACTCGGAGGACCAATCGAGTAACTAAATGAAGGCTCACGTTGCTTGTAGTTGACACATGTCTGGCCGATTTTGACGAGCTTCCCTAGGCAGTGACTAAATCCAGATTTGAAAAAAAGATGCAAAACTATCTATACAACTGAGGTAAATGATGGTCAAAAGACAAGACGACAACCCTTTGTTACACAACCTACAATGAGCTAAGTTGACGGGATGAGCCACGATATCACAATGATGCTATCAAAGTTTTAGGTCTTGAATCACTTTTAACAGCTTGTTGCCGCTTAGTGGTTTGGATACATGAATATCGATACCAGCTGCAAACATCTTGTTTACCTCTTCACCTTCGGCATGAGCTGTTAACCCAATAATAGGTATGTGCACACCATAATCATTCTCTGTTAGCCGTATCTGTCTTGTTGCTTCACACCCGTCCATCACTGGCATCTATAGGATTTATCATAATTTATAAGTTTCATGCTTCAATAAAACTCTAAATAATAAAATTTAACTTTAAGTACATACCTGACAATCCATTAAGATAAAATCATATGGTGAAGTATGTGAAGCTCTATGGTTTTTTAGATCTCTTAGCCCTTGAGAGACCATAGTCAAAGCTTCATTCCCATTTCTGCACATGTCAACCGTGAAACCATGCTTCAGAAGTATCATCTTAGTTATTTTAAGTTGCACATTATCATCTTCTGCCACCAACACTTTTTTCGCACTCAAACTAGTGATTTCATCTTGTCTATGTGGTGGAGTGCAGGGGATCACACCTCCCAAACTAGAAATTTTATCTTGTCTTCGTGGTGGTGTATGTTCGGGTGGTGGTGTGGAGGGGATCATACCTCTTAAATTACTGATTTCATATTGTCTTTGTGGTGTAAGTTCATGTGATGGGGTGGAGGGGATATTACCTCTAAAACCTGGGATAAGATCAAGCAACGAGTATAAACGGGTTCCATGGAGTGGCATGGATATGATGACATCAGAAGGTGGGAGTTGCTTCTCATCAAGGCCGTGGAGTTTCATGCTCCGTGAACCTAACCAAACAACTCTAAAGCAATAATTCTTAGAGTTCTTTCTGAATTTAGCCACTTCCTTACGCAGCTCATCAAAATCAGCCTGACTTGTGTCAACTACAAGCAACATGAACCTTGATTTAGCTACTATATTAGTCCTTTGAGCTGGTGATACATCAGTTCCATCCATTGCACTCAAGGGAATGTTCTTCGGGCTTGTGTTTGAGTGTCGGGATCCAGGCCTTGTCAGATACTCAAAGCTTAAGTTCAAATCAGATCCTGAAGATGATACATTTTTCTCTTCTTGTGTAAATTTTTGGAGAGTTTCTGAAAGTTGAACCACGTTTTCCACTGGTAAAACTTTGATCTTGTGGGCCCGTATGAACTTTTGTGTGATCTTCCGCCTGACATCACTAGTAATGAAGAGAACAACTGTTGAAGAATCACAGTCTTGTCGTTTAGGACTACGGAAAGGAGTGTTTGACCCTGAGGACAAGTTGCCAAGAGATGGTGTCATGTCGTCTTCACTGATGCCATTTCGACAAACCTTAAGGAAAACATTGAACTTGAAGCATGTACCCCTTTCACCATCCTTATCAACTATGCTTATCTCCCCGCCCATCAATCGAACCTGTAAGTATTAATGTTCAATATAAAACTAGTTGTGTGCGCAAGGTTAAAATTGTTATTTCAGTGTCTAGGTGATACGAGTATGTATATATATATATGTATAAAGTAATAAACAGATAGGGGCGACAGCATTGCAAAGGGGGGTCATAGGAAATGAGGATTGTGAGGAATGTTGATGAGTGGCAACGAGATGAACACTTACAATAGATTGGACAATCCCCAGGCCTAAGCCAGTCCCTTCTTTAGGTGCTGCTTCTTGAACCTGACGATAGTTTTCAAAAACAGATGCTCGTTTGTCTTTTGGAATACCGATTCCCGTGTCATTTACTTCAAATACAAATTCCATGAAATTAGTATCAAGACAGACTTTCTCATCTATCGCTTTGCTTTTTTCATCGTTTTTGAAAAAGAAACATGATAGGCAACTTGTAGGTTGATCTTGTGTAGAATCAAATGTTGAGTGCTGCAGTCTAGGATTCCTAGCATAAGCTCGAACAGAGACATAACCCTCTTTGGTAAATTTGATAGCATTGTTCACTAAGTTAGATAATATCTGTTGCAGCCTGTATTCATCACCTTTGACCGGAGAAAATTTGGTCAGAGAAGGATCTTGGATATCCAAAATCACATCCACCTTCTTTTTTAGACCAACAGGATAGAACAAGTCAACAACATCCTCAACTACCTTTACTAAATTAAATTCTTTCTCTTCTAGTTGCATCTCCCCAGCTTCAATTTTACTTGTATCAAGAATCGAGTTAAGTATACCTGAAAACAACATCATTACTGATTTCACTTATTTGTATATCTCTAGTATGAAACAACTAAAAGCTTACATACCATAGAGGCGCTCTGAGCATGTATTCATGAGTCTCAAATTTTCAGCTAATTCTGATCCTTCAGGGACCAGGTTGATCGACATCTCTACCAGGCTGGTAATGCCAGCTAGTGGAGTACGAATCTCATGGCTTGCAGAAGCAAATGCAAGACTCCGATTCATGCTCTTTCTTTCTGCTTGTAGTGTTGCATCCTTTTGTCTTATAAGCGAAGCTTTTAAGCACATCTCTTTTCGGGCTGCTCTTGCCATTAACACCACAAGATGGAAAATGAAGACGACCACAATAACAAACATCACCAAAAGAAGCACCATCACGAATACAATATTCTTATGCATCCTGCTTTGCACTCCACCATATGGTAATACCAATACATACACCTGAAAAATTACCTAATTAATGTTAAAAACGTAAATGAAACCAGAGGACAATATATAAGTAAGGCGCCTTTGTGTGCTCCTTTGCCTAAGAACAAAGAGAAAATGCACTATATTGAAGTTTAGTATACCGATTGTAATCCAATAATGTCAACGGATGAAGAGTATAAGATATAGTTTGTTCCTAGAATGTCCAAAATATATGCTTGTGGCATTCCATAATTAAGTCGTAATGTGCCACTTGGATCTCCATTTGCTTTCATTAATTGGATGGAAATTGCCGTGTTTTCTTCAATAACAACATGAGTGTTTGGGATCCCATCACTTAGTTCCTTCCCATCTTTTGTAGCCAAATACAAACCTCCACCGAAAGGTTTAATGCTGCTAGAGAACACATCTATTAACGATCTGAGTCCAAACCCAAGTGAAATGATTCCACTCTTATCTACACGGGCTGTATTCATGACAAGCATACTATTGTCGTGATCCAACGACTTCAACAATGAAGCACATCCATCTGTAGTGTTCAATGCTTTTTGAAACCATGTGTCATTGAATAAAAGTTGAGGTGGAAACACAACAGCTTCTCCATATAACTTTCCTGTATCAGAGGCCACGGGTTGTTTAAACCACGAATAATCCTTTCTGGATTTTGTTGCTTCAATAAATGAAGTGTTGGAATAGATGGCATATATCTGTTGGTGGTCTCGAGAGTACAATGCAAAGAATAAACCATCTTGTTTGACATAGGATATTTGTGACAGACGAGGGATCGTCAACAGTGCTTGAAACATTATAGGAGCCACCTTTGAGCAAAAAAGAAAAGGTATATATGTTAGAGATGGTCTCTTATTAAAACTGTTTCTTTGTGTTCTAAAAAATATTTAAGAAGTTTATATGGAAAAATCTGGCTACCTATTGAGAGCGAAATAAGTAATTTTCAACAAGACATTTCAAACATCCCCTCTAAAGAACTTACAATAAAAGAAAAAGGGATTTAAACCTTAGATTCAATGTCAAAGTATGTAGGATCTGTTTCACCAAGAGACGCGTTTGCAACTTTGGCTAAATTGGTTGCAGATGAACTCATTGGAAGCAATGTAGTTGTTGCATTTTGTATGACAGACCAAATTTCTTGATGAGATTGATTGGTGATTGAATCCAATTCCTTTTCAATTCCCTTGATCTTTAAAACCCAGAAAGGGATCAATAAGCTAGGAAGCAACAGCCCGATCAGTGCCTGCAAATTTTGTTCATTTAATGTCACTTCTCCACAAGATCAACAGAAAGAAGAACTAATTAATACAATACTATTGAGTTTTGATAGAAAGTTACGAGTAGGATGAAGAAAGATAATGGCCTTAATGTGATCCTTTTGAAGTGCTTCTTGAAAGTTTTGGTGATTGTAATAGAACTGCTATCCCTGCATTACAATCACACGATAAATTATATTCCAATGATGCAACAATAGTTTCAGAAATGAAAATCTGCTGTTATAAATAAAATTTGTAATCTTAAGAAGATGATACAACACGTTCTTGAGTTTGGAGAGAAAAGTAAACAAAGTATCATTATTTATATTTCTTTCGTGTTACCAGTTAGGAGAGAAATGGAAAGAAAGATTGTTTTACAATCTTGTGGGTTCGATCTAAGTAACTATAAATCTTATAAGTAGACCATAAATACTGTTCAAAGATATGTGAGAAGTTGATATGCTACATTATCGAGTTTGGGGATAAATTAAAAGTAAAAAAAGCATCGGGCCACCTAAGTTTTTTCATGTTAACGAGTTGGAAATAACATAACTTCTCGAGTTAGTAAAAATTGCATCGGGCCACCTAAGTTTTTTCCAGTCTTGTTCGTTCATATAAACAACTGTAAATCGCACAACTAGACTATACATACGATTCCATGTTACTTCTTTTTTGAACGGCAGATTAACAAACTAGCAAGAAGCTAGAACAAGTTACATACACGGGGATAGAGCGTTACAAGGGTTACATATCCACTTTTTAGATTGAGATGAAAAAGATTTTTGTGATGAAATCAAGAATTTAATCTACCCGTGAAAAGCTTAAACTATAACTTCTCGAGTTAGTAAAAAAACTCTAGAAAGCATCATCAGCCCTAAGTTTCTTTCTTGTTACTATCATGGAGAAAAATAAAGAAAGTTCTCAAGTTTTCAATCCTATTCTTCTATATTTATTTGATCAGTGATAAATAAGGATGTTTAACTCATATGCCTAAATGTACGACTAATCCACTTTAAAATTTTACACATGTTCATTTTGCTGTCTTCGATCATGTTAACCTTTGTATTTGACATGTATTTTGATCTTGCAGTTACGCATAGTTTTAGGCACATCAAAACGTCAACCATTTTCCTATCTCTATATAAATAACCTATCATCTCATAACTAGACTAACGATACAAATGCAAGAACAGTACGTGTAGAGATGAAAATCTGCTATTTTATACCATGGGAAGTTGATACGACACATTCTCGGCTTGTTGAGAAAATTAAAGGAAGTATCGTCAAGTAATTTCTTTAGCGTTACAGAGTTGTAGAAATATGATATATAAAGTTAGTAAATAAATAACTATATGATCTCATAACTAGACGAAAAATACGGTTCCCTCAAGAATAATAACAAAACGAACAAAAAACTAAAGTTGCTAACATGTACTTATGACTCATGTTACAGTAGTAACTAAGATAAGATATATACATACACATTGAATTGTTGAATGTCTTGATTATCTTCCATCCTTCAGCTAGCTCTCTTTCTCAAGTTCCCAAAAGGTAAAAACCGCACTAACAAAGATCGTTTCTATATCGTTACATGCACTTATGGTATCGGCTACATGTGAAACCATCATCAAATGAATATACATATAAGACAACTTTACTGTAAGAACATATTACTCAATACATGTAAAGCTAGTTTTATCATGTTACCTGATTGTACTAATCGATGGAGAACGATAACAAGGAGTTTAGAACAATGGTGAGACAATGAGCTTACAATGAAGAAATGACAAAGAACTATATATGAAGAAACTGTGATGTAAATAGTTGGAAATAAATCCTGGTAATAGGAAATCAATCAATACGATAATTATCATAAATAGAATCATGAAAAGCATGAAATGGTAATGATCATGTTTGGAATGCATTTTACTTTGAAATATTGTACAACTAAGGTATTGAAGTAAGTTTTGAAAATACATTAAAGAAAACACTTTTTTTTTTTTTTTTTTTTTTTTTTTTTTTTTTTACTAAATGTCGAATATTTGGTAAGTAATAAGATTCTCATAAATTTTTGTAAGTAATAGGGCTAATACTAAATTAAATCATTATACTTGTCAAAAAAAACTCTTTTGAGTAGCGAACTTTTTTTTTCCTCATTGGTGTACTTAACTTGCATTTTATTGCAAAAAATACGTACTTTGGACGTTTTTGCCCCTCAAATTATTAAAAAGTCAGGGGCAAAAATGTCATAAAAAGGTGAGAAAATAGTACAAAGTACGTATTTTTTGCAATAAAATGCAAGTTTAGTACACCAATGAGGAAAAAAAAAGTTCGCTACTCAAAACAACAAGTATGATGCTTTAATTTGGTATTAACCCTAATTAATATTTGCAAAAAGGTATTGATCATGTTTGGAATGCATTTTAATTTGAATATTTTACAAGCTGGCGTTGTACAATAAAAACCAAGTTTAGGAAAAACATTAATGAAAACATTTTTTATTTCACGTTTTAATCAATGTCTAATATTTCGCAAGTCACATTTCTCATGATTTTTCGTAATTATATTGCTTATTTTTCACCAAACTAGCTTAGTGAATAAATACAAATTACTGTGTAATGGTAGACTAGTTTTATTGTTTTAAGTAAATTACCAAATCTATATTGATAGCTATAAACGAATTCCGCAAAAGTTATGATCTCTTTGTCTCGATTTTTATATCGTTTTTGAATTTAAGACATGCATATAGAAAGAACGAGTACAAATTAATGTGTACAACTGTACATACTCCATTGAGTCAAACATTCTTATTAGAGTTTANAACCCGTTAAAATTTCCCAAATGTTGAAAGTTGGTCACAGGTTTAGTTTGAAGCCAGTTGGTTTCAATCAAGTGCTTAATGTTAACCATGATTTGATTGTGTAACTGTGTTTGATTGTGAGACAAAATAGAAACATACAATGTAGAAGTAAAAGTAAATAATAGGACTTATATTAATCTGACTCGATCCTAAATTATTTATACTTGGTGAAACGACACAATGTTACAAAGTCAACCATTGTGATGTTTCACACATAACTGCTAACGAAAATAACTGTCAATTCATAACTGTCATAACTAACTAATAAGGCTTCTTTGGGTTAACGAATTAACCAAACATTACATGTGCCTTTTGACCCAGTTTGAGCCATACTTAACAAACATAAATAAAACTTAAGTAAATTGTCTTATAAGCATTACAAGCATTAAAATAGGATCACATTCTCCCTCCTAATGCTTTAATGCCATCTTTCATATCCTTCCTGGTTCCATCTTCAAGTGATGATGACAAAATCATCATTGCTGCTTGTGCTTTCTTCTTTTCCTTCAATTGTTGGTTCATAATTGTTTCCACTTTTGACATCTTCCATGGTTACATCATCCTTCTCAGTCTTGCTCTTTTTCCTTGGAGTTTTATCCAGCATCTCTTCTACTTCAGCATCCATCTTTGCAACAACCTGTGGTCTTTCCATGTCTGCAGTTTCTCTGCAATCCTCTGCCACACTTCCTGGTTCTCCATGCATTGATCTCTTTGCTTTCTCATAGTACACTTTTACCATGCCAATGTATTCCTTATACACTTCCTTGACTGCCTCATGATGTTCATATGCCAAACGTAGTAAACTTGCAACTTGGTACCATTTGTCATTGAATGTTACTTCCATGTAACCACCCAATGCATCCACAAATTTATACAAGGCCAACAAATCAATCCTAATTACCCCTATAACTGGTGGTAATTCTCCTAGCACTTCTTGTTTTAAGTATACCACATAGAACCATTCAAGCATTTCCATGAATTTGCCTTTCAATACTTCCCAATTCCCATAAACCAATTTATCTATTTTTATTAAATCTAAAAATGCAATAAACCTTTGGAAAGTATTTACCTTCATGAAATCCCATTCATGCTTAACTACTCACTGTCTACATAATCTTGAACATCCTCCTTGTTCATTTTCAATTCTTCCATTCCCTTGATCAAAGAGCATTCCTAATCTAGATCCAAAGACCTAAAATAGCCATCTAGGAATCTGTTATGGCTTTCAATGATGCTTTCCTCATTTTCTTCTTCTATGGTGTTTTCTTGTTCAACTGCTTCTTCCATGTTATCAAACATGTATTTCACCCTGCACTTGTTGCCCAAATAACTCACCATGTACCCTTGCTCTTCTAATTGATCCAAACTAAGTATGTTTAATGTAATTTCAGGAGTGAAAAGTGTTAGACTATTAGTATTTGGCCCATTGTGTATTCGGCCCATTGTGTATCTTATATAATGTTTCATGTACCGAACTTATGGATCATCCAATACATACGGTTTACATTATTCTACATGGTATCATACCTAACCGATCCCCACCTTCCGCAAGTTTAACCCTAACCTTCTCAATTTTTTTTTTCTTTTTTCGTTTCCAGTTACTGTTTGTCAACCTTGTGTTGTCGACCAAAGTGTTTTTGTTTGTCGACCTTAGTGTTGTCGACGTGTTTGCCTGGTGTTTTTGTCGACTAAAAGCGTTGTCGACCTGTTTGTTCACTTTTTTTTCGAGTACTAGATCGATTTTCAAATCGTTTTCTTGGTGTAGTTACAGTTGGCGAGAGGTTGACGACAAAGTTTGGCGTTTTTCTTTTGTTTAACAATCTGCACGTGGTTTGCTTTTAATACTACATTAACTAAAGTTTGGAGTAGTTACAGTTGCATGTGGTATACAAAGGAATGCATATTTGTTTATTCTTTATCCGAATAAAATAAAGTGACAACTGATTGGCCCAGAAACGGTCAACTAAAGTCAACCAAGGATTTGGTCAACAAAAGTCAAGCCATTTAGGGCTCAATGCAATGATCCAAGGAGTATAGAAATATTCCCGGGTCGTTATGTCCCGACGAGGTGTGAATGGTACGCAAAACGGATTTGTGATCGGGTGATTTTGAATGGAAAAGGGTTATGAGTGATTACGCTAAGGAAATATAAAAGAGAAGAGCTCAAAGAAGCTATATTGACAAGAATGTGAAACCAAATAATCTAAAAACGAATTTAAAGCTGAAAACGAACGTTTAAATAAAAGTGTACGTAGATGTACAAAATAAAACGTGAAAAATGGGCAATATAAATCCCACGAGTATGAAAATTATATTTTTATAAACCTAATGATAAAATAAAATTTTAGAAAAAAGAAAATTATTTATTAGACAATTTATTTATTTATTATTAATTAAAAACTATTTATAAAGTAATTAAACTAATTTAAATTATAATAAATACTAAATTAACAGTAATAATTATAAAAATTTTTATATAAATACTAAGTATTATAACTAAGCTAGGAAAAATATAAAAAAAAGTGGAAAGCTTATAATTAAGCAGAAAATAAGCTGTCTAAGTTTATAAGCTAAAAATGGAAATGAATAGTAT
>LBNU01014372.1:9843-23373 GCA_014162995.1 Artemisia annua | reverse complement strand
CAACTGCATTCTCTCACCGGATTTTTCAGTCACACACCTCCATTAGTAACTCCAACTTCTCCTTTTCTTGGGTTCCCCAGTAACCCACCATTAATGCAATTGATTCACTATCATATTAGTGTATAGTATAATATTAATGGTGGAGTGGGAAGGTTCGCTATGGGTTAGCAGTATTAGTATCTTATTAGTTGAGGCTTAAGAGTCTATACAGAAAACCATTTCAAGTATCATAACAAAAGAAGAACAAGTTAGTTTTGACAGCGATTTTTCTGAACCAAGTGAAACAAATGGAACTATAAGTGTAAATAATGAAGAGAAGGCAGATGTTATAGAAACCGACACAGAAAAGGATGGCATTGATGGTAAAAAGTCTTCAAAATACAATCTTGAATACTTTGACCGTGAGGGTTCTGGTCGTTGGATATTTCTTGATGAAAAAAGACATTTTTGTATTACAGCCCAAGGTGAACCAAGAATGAGCTTTATAAGTGATTGCAAGATACCCGCAATCGTGGTGAAAGTAAGTGCCTTTTGTTGTTTGTTGATAGGTCAAAAGACATCGGGTTCTTGTGATATTTGTCAACACTACTTGCCAATTCTTTCAGAATGTCTAAAACTAATTACAACGAAAAAGTTTGCATCTTTTTCTTGATTTTGTGTATGCGGACATTGTTTTTCAGGGTGATGGTATCATGGAACAAGGTGAAGAAACGGTTCGTGTTTCAGGGAAGTCAAGTCCAAAAGATGAAGAGGCTTCTAATGGATCACTAGGACAGGTTTAACATTTTTTACAAGATAATCATAAAGCACATATAGATCTAATTCTAAATCATGAATTCATCTTCAGGCTATTAAAATCGCACTTGTCGTGGGATTTGGAGTACTTGTTCTCCTTTTTCGTCAAAAGGAGCCTCGGTATGTTCCATCATACTCCAATCATTTTAGTTCTTGCTCATTGAATCTTGGTCAAATTTGAGTCCTTGATAACCTGTAAGGGGTAAAACTAATACGATTCACCTTAAAAGAGATTAGTTAAACGGGTTAAAAGTCTACCAAAGTATAGCAAAATGTTCACAACATCCCACATTTGCTAATATAACCTGGACCAGCTCATTTTGACCTGTGTCAAACAGCAATCCATTTTGACGGTAACCCATATTGACACATTACCTGCCCCCATGACTGAGTAATGCCCAGCCCAGTTTATCTCCTATTGGGGCTATTGTTTGGGTGCATCCAGTCGTGGCGGTGCATTAAGACTTAATTAATGCCTAGTGAAGTCTTGTATACAGTCTTTCCCTTGACTTTTGTGTTAAACTGTTTTCATGAGTCAAATCAGTGATGCTTATAAGAGTTGCATAATTTTTGGCCAATACATGTTCAATAATATTCTTGTAACTTGTGACGTGTGTGACTTAATGACAGAAGAGCCAAGAGAAAGGAAAATACCCGTGTGTTAAAGAATCAAGTGTTCATGAATAAACAAAGATCAGCTGAAGAACAACGTAGGAGGATTGGTGTTATGAGATTGTCTTAGCTCAAGTTTTTTTGGCAAAATATGATGTCGTTTTTCAAGCTTGGGACGTACAATTTTCCTTTTTCTGACAATGCTGTTCCATGCTAGAGGTTTATTGAAATCCAAATCTTTTTTTACACTTCCTCTTTTCTCCTTACATTTGAAGACTGATTTAAGTTTTCAACATTGTTTTGCATCCTTCTTTTACTAATTTGTGCAAGAAAGATAGTATGAGTCATATTATTCTTGGAAGCCTGTAATTGTTTCAAAAACAAAACATCCTGTAACCTGTTGACAAGCATGATTATGTCCAACTCAAATGGTATAACTGAATCTAAACAGAAAAAAAGGGAAACTTGAGCAAAAGTTGTTTATAACTATATAGATTCATCAGATTCGTTACATATACCTCTTCATGAGGTCGTAACTATCTTATATGTCGTCATTTATAAACATACGACTCCTAATGAATTTCATTCTTATGATTGCAATTATAAGTTAATGTAAATACAACCTAGCTAGTCACATCTTGATCCCTGCATTCTGAAAAGAGTTATAATGACAAGAGAAATGGTTGCAATTTATGCTATTTGTTATCCATGAACATCCCGTAGTGTGCTTAGCTTTTAATTTTCTTACCACGTACTACATGAAAATACGTTTAAGAAAACGTGGTTGGAAATTTCAAATGAATATGAACGTTTAGATGCATGCTCGTCTCTATTCCAAAATTAGAGGTGGTAAACGGGTCGGGTTTCATCGGTTTGCGTCATGGGTCATATAGGTCATGTTTTAGAAATGGGTCTAACGGGTCATGGGTTAGACGGCTTGGGTCGGGTCGACCCACTAAATTATAGTGTATTCATACGTTACGTTTTCATCCGTTTTTTTACGTTTTCTTACGTTATCATCCGCTTTCGTCTGTTTTCTTACGTTTTCGTTCGGTTTTTTACGTTGTACTCCGTTTTTTACGTTTTCGTATGTGTTTTTTTTAATGTTTTCGTCCGTTTTCTTATGTTTTCGTCCGTTTTCTTAAGTTTTCCTCCCTTTTTTATGTTGTCGTCTATTTCTTTTGCGCTTTCTTCCGTTTTTTACGTTTTGTTCCATTTTTTACGTTTTCGTCTGTTTTCTTTTATGTTTTTTACGTTTTACTCCGTTTATTTACGTTTTCGTCCGTTTTCGTCAGATTGTTTACGTTTTCGTCCGTTTTCTTACGTTTTCGTTCATTTTTATGTTTTCGTCAGGTTCTTACTTTTTCGTCCGTTTTTTACGTTTTGTTATATTTTTTTTTTTACGTTTTCGTCCATTTTTTTCTACATTTTACTTCGTTTTTTACGTTATCCTCCATATTCTTATGTTTTCGTCTATTTTCTTACGTTTTCGTCCGTTTTTTACGACTTCGTCAGTTTTTTTTACGTTTTCCCCCATTTTTTACGTTTAAATCCGTTTTTAACGTTTTCGTCTGTCTTCTATCGTTTTCGTTCGTTTTCATATGTTTTTGCCCGTTTTTTTACGTTTTCGTTTTTTTTTTTGCCTTTTCGTTCATTTTTTACGTTTTACTCTGATTTTTAAGTTCTCGTCTATTTTTTTACGTCTACTCCGATTTTTATGTTCTCGTCTTTTCATCCGTTTTTTATGTTTTCGTCTATTTTTCTTTACATTTTTGTCCATTTTTTTACGTTTTCGTCTTTTTTTTTATTTTTCTTATTATTATTATTATTATTATTATTATTATTATTATTATTATTATTATTATTATTATTATTATTATTATTATTATTATTATTATTATTATTATTATTTTTTACGTTTTACTCCGTTTTTTTCGTTTTCGTCTGTTTTTTATGTTTTCTTCTGATTATTGACGTTTGCACCCATTTATTTACGTTTTCGTCTAGGTTTTTTTATTTATTTATTATTTTATTTTTATTTTTTTAACTTTTTCGTTAGTTTTTTTTTAAGTTTGAGTCCATTTTCATACGTTTTCATCCATTTTTTACGTTTTCGTCTATTTTTTTACGCTTTCTTCGTGTTTTCATCCATTTTTTTACGTTCTCATCCTTATTTTACGTTTACATAATTCTTTTTTACGTTTTCTTTCATTTTCATATGATTTCGTAAGTTGTTGTAAGTGTTTGTACCTTATTCTACGTTTCTTACGTTAACTAACGTAAGAAAACATTAGATAATGATAGAAAATGGACGAAAAGTTAAGAAATTGGACAAAACGTGAAAAAAAAACTCACAAAAATGTAATAGAACGGACGAAAACGTAAAAAACAAATAAAACGTTATAAAATGGACTAACGTCAAAAACGGACTAAAATGTAAGAAAACGTAAAAAACAAACGAAAACGTAAAAAAAAATTGACGAAAACGTAAGAAAACGGACAAAAACATGAAAAAACGAAAGAAAACGGATGAAAACATAAAAAAATGGATGAAAACGTAAGAAAACGGACCAAAACGTAAAAAAATGAATGAAAACATAATAAAACAGATGAAAGCGTAAAAAACGGAGAAAACGTAAAAATACTGTGTAAAACGTAAAAACGGACAAAAACGTAAAAAACAGACGAAAACATAAAAAAACGGACGCAAACGGACGAAAACGTGTAAAAACGGACGAAGGATGAAAACGTGTGAAAATGGATGAAAACACGCGAAAATGGACGAAAACAAACGAAAACGCGCAAAAACGGATAAAACGTAAAAATGGAAAAAAAAAAATAAAAACGTTACAAAACGTATAAAAACGTAAAAAAACACGACATCTGATGGTGGTTGAGTTATCATGCGACCCTTAGGTGACCCATTCGACCCGTTTGTTGATTCGCATAAGTCTAATTTTTGACCAATTTACCTGTTTTTCCCAATGGGGTAACCCAATCCAACCAATAAGTTGTTATTTTTGACCCATAGCAACCCATTTTTCTATAAATGGGTTGTGATTGCCACCTCTATCCAAAATCTTCCAACTATAGTGAGTAACATAGCCAATGATGTCTGACAAGCGGTGCCAATACCAGGATTAAAAGTAACGGGGTGCACAAGCTTTTTTAAACCATAGTATATGAGAAAAAATATGAACAAAAGGTATGATTTCAAACAAAAAGAATGAGTTACTAATAGAAATTGAGCGTGTTTTTCATCTACTAACGATCAATTAATGAAGTACTATTTCATTTGGACCGATACATTTTGGAAATTTATGATTTTTTTTTAAAAATTTTTAAATATTGGCACTACATAGAAAAATATCTTGTGACACTGCGTAACCCCTATAATCGCAAAAAGTCTTAGTCATAACCAGGGCCGACGCCGAGGTTTTGGGTGCCCTGGCAAAAATCCGAAAATCCAAAATAAATTTTAGAAACTAATGTTATATAAAAAGTGTCAATGTAACATTCAAAATATGATCCATTGAATATATTTTCTTGCATAATTACTATAAATTTGAGGCTCCATATTATCATACTTCTGATTAAAAAAGGATAGAAATTGTGTACAAACTTGAAATTTCGCAGTTTAGCAAATATAAACATATATCAAGTTAGAGTATCAAATCATTGGATATGATTCCGGGTTCATAATAAACCAACCACCTATAGTCAAAATGATTATAGTAGTGACCTAGACCGTCCATTCAGTTCAAGTTATATTGGGTGTAAACTACACGAATGGTCTCTGTGGTTTGCGGGACTTATTTAAGATGATAGAATTACAACTCTAAAATGTTATGAATTGTGAAGACAATTGTATTGATTACATTGTTCTGATTTACAAACGATCTGCAAAGTAAACTTTTAATAGTCTATTGTTCGAAGAATGCAACTTCAAGATGTCATGTACGTTCATCATTAGTGTCGGATAACACTCCGTGATGTTATTCTCCATGTGCTCCCGATCCCGTTCCTCCGGTTTGACTTCGAGAAGATGATTGTTGGTGTCTCTTATGATCTTTAATAGTCCAGACATTTTCCGTGTATGTTAGTTTTTTTATCGATTTATACAAGGCTTGATCTTTCCTTTCTGTCCACTTTTTAGTAAAAAGTATACTCCCAGGCCATTTATTTCCTTTAATATAGTAGAGTCTCTCTTTATCTTCTTCAATATCTCACAAGCATCCACCAGAAACATGAGGCGTGTGTTCCATGTTTAGAAGATAGCATGGATGAACACCGCATTGTATGTTAGCCTATACAACAAAAACAAATGCATATATTAAATTAGAGTATATTCTAAACTCGATTAATTTCACTGTAACTATTCTACTAAGTGTGTCCTACCTTGGGTAAAACTTGTAGTTCAAAAGCATGCTTATGATATCATAAGCTTGTTTAAACGTCAATAGGAGTTCTGCCGGTTTAGCATTGATTCTTTTTTCTTGCTCTTCTCGGGTGAGCTTCGCGAAATCCCTATCATAAGTTAAGCAAAACATCCTACTTAGATCCCGCATATCCGCCCTTGTGTCTTCACCTATCATATGCAGTTATGTAATACAAAATCAAAAAGTTAATACTTTGGGACAAATAATTACTAACAAATTACACAAGTAAGAAAGAAATAAACAAAGTTACCATCTAGCTTGTAGATGCTTGCAGTTCTCCATTCCGCATATCTTTGCTATGAGGCTGTCACCATCCGGTTTTTATCATAACATTACTAGCTTTGAGGTTTCCGTGAATGATTGACTTTCTATTTAAATGCCGTAAACCAAAAATGATGTCCCTAATTTCAAAATTAAAATAAAATTAAGATTTTATAAGTGCATCAAAAAATAAGCAAACATAATAAAATACCAAAGCTTATAATATTTATACCTTAATAACTTTAGCAAGTCCGACTTTCGAGTCTCTTCATTCTCCAAATAGTAATCTTCCAATGAGTAAGCGCATTTCTCATAGGCGATGTAGTAGTATACTTTATCCATTTCAACTTGCATACACTCGTATTAACTATGGCCCATATGTGAAATGTAGGAATTTCCAGAAATAACCATCAGTTAGCTTCAAATTTTCATGTATCTTATTACTTAAAATTGAAGATCTCTATCTCCTCTTTCCATGACCAAAACTGTGCAATAACATCATGATCATGTAAATTTTACGTCAATAGTAACTTTTACGTTTAGGGTTAAAAATAAGTGTGCTACTACAAGTAAATTGGTAGTCACATGGTGGGATGAAAGTCTTATAGGTGTCGTTTGGTTGGCATGTGAGTATGTTTGTTAAGGTTTGGCATGCGAGAAGTAGTCTTGTTGCGATTTTTGTGGTTTTTTAAGGAGCATGTGGATATCAAACTCAGGACGGAGCCAAGATTTCACATTTTTTTTCGGGGGGNTTACATCAAGGGGTGGACTTTAAATCATGGGATGTTTCTTGACGTGTTTTTTTTACATCATGTAGAGAGTGTTTGGATTATTGACCATAGTTTATTGGATATCGATGGCGCTTTTGGTTCTATCTCCAATTTTATGTTTAGAAAGAGAAGGAGAAATATGTGGGAGACAGAGTTGGGTAGGAAATTGATAAATCACAGGAACTGACTTATGTGTTTATTGATCGTCGTGATCGACGATGTGGATTCATCAAAGACGTCGTAATAAAAAAATCCGTAATATTCAAGTGTTTTCAAGAATAAATACTCTGAAATATTTTTCTAAATGGTTATAGATACATTTTTGCTATTTTTCTTTTTTTTTTTCTTTTTTTTTTCATCTAATCAACTTCTTTCTAAATCTCGTAAGTTGTTAATTTTTCAGTATCGATATAAAGTCCATCAAAATACCATGCCAGTGTAGCTTGGGCTTTGTGCACCTCTAATTAGAACCTTCAAATTTTCATAAGTTATCCCCCATTTTCTCAATTTTTTGTTTGTTTGTTTTTATTTATTTATTTATTTACATTTTTTACTTATGTTAAGCCTTTTGTTTTCTCCTAAACGAAATTGATTGAAAGTTTACCAAATTAATTTTAATTTATGGCTTTTATTAGTTTATAAGTTTATACAATTTGTAGCTAATTAACTTTTTAGTATAACTAGATTAGCAAGCATTTGCTTCCTTCTTTATAGCAACTTTTATATGTTATTAAAATAATTTATTATTATTAATTTATTACTTATAATTTATTTGTAGATGTGTAAATCATTCTGTTAGGTCATCCACTATGGTAAACCTTTTAAAAGATTTATACTTGTGTTATGACATTAAATTATAAACCTTTTTGTTTTATAAACTTATCCCCACTAGGCCACTATGTTATAAACCTTTTCAATTGATATAAACTTCACACATAATCAAAGGTATTAAATTATGAAAAGGTTCAATATCCTAGACCTTTTCATGACACATAAGCTTGAAATGGATGTTCACTAAGGTTCAATATCCTAGACCTTTTCATGACACATAAGCTTGAAATGGATGTTCACTATGGCTTATAAGTTCTTAAACCTCTTCATCATTTTATAAATCTTTCATAAACCACCATAGTGGATGCCTTTAGTAAAACCTAATACCGATTTAAACGAGAACTTAGTATAACGTAAAATATTTCAGAGAAACCCCACACCTTGCAACAGAGCGCGGGAAAAAACCTTGTTAAATTACAATTGCATTTGCATTTTTGTAGATAAAACTTATAAAGTTGATTTATTTAGGGTGTGTTTGGTAAAAGTAGTTGTGAGCATTAGCTGCAACTCACCGCTCAATACTTCTTAAATAAGCATTGGAAAAATGAGCTTTCTTAAAAAATAGCAAAGCTCATCGCTCTTTTGCCAAACAAGTATTAAAAATCAAAAAGCTCATTGCTCACCGCTCATCGCCCCAAATAGCCCCGCGCCAAACATAGCCTTAATTTAATACTTGACATGTTAATTAAAAAAAAATGGATATTTGATTCTTTTTTCTTTGCATGGGCTTTTGTGTAATATTAATGGATCTATATATAAGGCCATAAGGACATCGTTCAAAGAAAAAACAATACCCTAAAACACCAAATCTCGATCGATCATATATCTCTCAACTCAACAATCAATATTCTCACCGAAAATTCGATCTTTAACCATGGCCGAGGTATGTATATGATCTATGTATAATATATCTTTTGTGTGTTTTTATGGATATATTCCAGTAATCTAACTAACTAGGTTTACATTGATATGTATGGACACTTCTAGTTGGATGCGCAACAACAAATCACCTAGGTTTTTGGCTCAAGCTGAAGCTATTGAACTTTATTGTAAAGAAAAAATCAACGTAATTTAACATCTATTTATCATGCACAACTTTTCGGTTTCTCATATGAATTTATGCTGCTGATTTTTTGCTATACATAAATACTTTTTGTTGGTGTCTTGGGATTTATTTTTTACAGTGTCATCCAGAGAATTGTGTGGGCATATTGGCAATGGGCAGCAGCGCTTATATTTTGGTTGAACCTACTAGAGATCTTCCAAAGATCATGTCTAGCATTCATGGTTTGTTATCTTCTTTATATTAATTATGGCTATATGTATTGTGTCGATCTCTTTGTATGATGTATGTATAATGATCAAGTTTATTTGTTACTCAGGTGCACGAGTAGACAATGATAGTATGAGGTTTTTAGATGCACTTGAGAGGGCTGATCAGTTTCTTGGAAACAAAATGCTGGATAAAAGGATTGTTGTGTTTGCCGGAGGGTATGTGTCTTTATGCATTACTGTTATATTAATGGAACTTTTATAATTGAATAGTATGCTGACTCTAATAATTATCGTATCTGTTGCATGTGCGTTTCTTGGCTTTCAGTCCTATATATTGGTTTAAGTATCATATAAAAGAAATTGCAATGAAGTTAAAAGTGAAGGCTGTAGCTGTTGATGTTGTTAACTTCGGTGACAAGCACGGACCTCAAGTAGGAGTAAGGCTGGGGCCGTGGGATCCTTCGTGGAATGATAACAACATCAAAGGAGAAAGTAAGAAGGAAAATCTTGAGGCATTAGTTGCTACTGCAAATAATTACGACAACAGTCACATTCTTCATGTTCCGGAAGAAGATCAATTATCTCTCCGTGACCACTTAGCAAGGTTCATTTTATATTTGTTTGCTTAATTGAACTTATATTGGTAACATGCAATTTTTTGGCTTAATAATATATTGTAAACATTTGCTATCAGGTCTCCAATTTTTCCTCAGAGACAGTCGGAGGAGTGCAGTTGCAGCTTGCAGTCTATCAATGCAAGACTAAAAGAGCAAAATTTTGCATTAATTCAAGAGAATGAAAGTATGAAACAAGATTTGGAATTCTTCCGTACTGAATTTTATAAGTTTTTCAACCAGGTAAACGGCCGTGGTGCTCTGAATCGCAGATGATTGTCCGGAACATTTGATTTTTTATGTTTTTCTGCTAAATTAACATCGACTTAGTTGATTTTATTATTTATACCATGTACCCATTTTTATCTCAACAATATATATTAAACATTTCAAGCTTCACAAAAATCTTCAATCAAACAAATTTGAGATTAAAAAGGTACTCTTTCCTTTAATGAGTATCTTATGCAACAGTTCTTGTGGTATGGTCGTACGTGCATTGGTGAAACATAAAAACCTGCACATAGGAAGTGATTATTATATGAGCTCAAATTTGGTATCACTTACAAAATAAACAAAATTTGAGTCTGTCATGTAAGCAATCTTCAAATCATTAATTAGTCATCAAGCTAAATGATAGTCAAAAGGAGAGCAAACTTTAATATGGAGCTGGGTGGCAGAAGTGTGTTATATGGGTTTCACAGGTATGTAAGTTTTACCCAAACGCAACCGGAAGATAGACCTACACATTTCACCTCAGCAATATTTCATTTTCCCTTTCCCAATACCTTTTATGGTAAACCATAAAATTCTAGGTTAAGAAAGTATTAGCTATGTTTAAGCAATACCAACCCTTAATGGTATAAACCAACCTCCACTTTTCTTCATGAATAACCACCTTTCACCCATTGTCGAGTTTTTTTGTAAAAATGGTTTGATTTTTGTCATTGTTTGCAAACACGGTTTACTTTAAATTTTCTTTGTAAAACTTGGTTGGTTTCATATAGGGACCACATTGCTACGTTTATCATCGAGTATCTATGTAACTTATGTAATTTGTAAGGGGAAATAAGAAATTCTAGGAGCTGTATCCGTGTGATGGTTATGTCCTAAAACAAGAGATTGTGGGTTCAAGTTCTAATAAGATAAAATGTTCATTAAGGTTGGTGAAATAGTTCTGCAACTTGAAGTTGTTATCATCACTTTTGATGCTGTTGAGTGTGTCGCAAATTCTGTTTAACAAAGGAAGCGACAAATAAATAAAAAGGGTCATGATGCCCTTTGTTAATACAATTTTATTTGCAGCGATTTACTTACTATCAAACTGATTATTTAAAACTCCATTATTAGGCCCATAGATTACATTTAAACTGCATATCGAGGAAGCCCGTCCGAGAGAGCAAAGAATAAGATAACTGAAAGAGGGTACCATCATAAGAATCTAATTGAGCTTTAAGCTAGAACAAACTGCGACTTTTATATGTATAAGCTTGCATCCTTTTAATGGAAAATAAGTCATTCCATGTAACCTTTTTGATTATTGACATAGTCCTAAAACCTACTCTCAAACAAACTCATCTTAGTTATAATCAAGTTAACCTAAATCTAATATCCTAAACCTGAATGTGAGATACTTGATTCCCCTCTAAAATCAGATTTGTAATGATCGAATTATCTCGTAGATTCATCAATTGACTTTGCTAAAATCAATATTTTAAGTAAATATCTACAAATAACAATATACGAATGATGAATTCGAAATCTTACAAAGAAATAGCCCCTTCATTGATTTGTGGAGAGGATATTGGAAATTATTTCAATGAAGCAGTCAGGATAACTCATTCTACAGTTAACTATGATAATTGTCCAGACAAACTGCACATCACGAGGACAATATAACCAACAAAGTTAATGTGAGTCAATATAACCCGACCGAACTCATTTCGACATGCGTTTGAAGCCTATCCATATTGACCTATAACCAGCCCACTTTATCGCCTACTTGGGGCACCCGGGGGTATCAAAACTTAGGCCAAACGAAGTTTATATGCAGTCTATTCCTTGAATTTGTAAACAGTTTTCATGAGTTAAGTCAATGATTTTTCTAATGGCCGGTTGCTTGCTTCTTGGCGAATTGAATATGAATTGAAAAAATGTTCATATAACTTGTGATGTGTGTAAGTTCATAAAAGAAGAGACAAGAAGAAGGAAAATACGCGTGTGTTGAAGCTCCAAGTATTCATGCATAGACGAGGATTAGTTGAAGAACATCGTAGGAGGATTGTTATGACTTTTGAGGTCGTCTTAGTTCGCATTCTTTTTACAAGTTATTGTAACTCATTGCCAAAGAGTCGGAATTTTCATGGATTATTTAAAAATGTGATGAGAGGAGGCTCCCCAGGTTACTAATAGAGGGAATGCATGTTGCCCAGGTTTCAATCACACATAATAATTCTATAATAATCACTCGTATTTGTTTGGAGTGTTTGGATGTTTGTTGCGTATAAAGAAAATAAAACAGTAACAAAGTTAAAATACTAATAACGATATTGTATATTGCTTTTTTGAATGAAACGATTACAAGAGATTAAATAGGTTATGAAGAGTCACAATGCTTCCATGAAAGGGCACGACTCTTCATCCATAACTGCCTACATAACGATTAACTAATAACTAACACAATGGGCCTGTTTGGGTTGGACAGTTTCGACCCAAACACAAGCATACTAATTCGACCCATTTTACAGACTAATACATAAATTAGACAACATATATCTTTTTTGGCTATTACAGACATTACATGGTCTATAAATTCAAATTCTTTATTACTATGAAATCTTTAATTATTTTTAATTACTGAATTATTCTTGTGATTTCGTGGAACTCACCCGACAAATGTCTCGGTCGACCGTGTTGCCGTTCTAGTTCCAGGGGTGAGGATACTCGTTAAAAATTCACTGGCCACCTCTATCGAGTTCTTATAGGCGTCGATCAACATTAAAATATTCCATGGTACCTTGCTTTTACATGAGTTTCGTGACATGCATGTTTAATTTCAACAGCATCTTGTTGAAATGGATGGCTTGAATGCTAAATATCTATTCCAACAACTAGACCCAACCGCGTACTGCTGTTTTCCATGTGTGTCTGGTCCTGAGCACATAAAACAGATCCTTGCATTCGGCCAGTAGTCTAACTGATAGAAAGACCCACTGGTGCTTCCTTATTAGAGTGTCTGATAGATTCAACACAACAGCTACTGCTGACAGTTTGAACAAGTATCAAAATTTCATCATCCAAGACCTGAATGCTGTAATTAATATAATTAACAAGAAGTTTTCTTAACAGAATTATAATCAGAGTACTAAATCATCACTTAATCAAATAAAGCCCACTTATGTTGTTGTTGTTACGCTTTCATAAAACAAAACTACATTAGCACTAGAGAAAATAGAACAAAATCAAATACCTTCTTGGTCATGACTCCGAATTTCATTCACACCAGATGAAGCAGACGGTTTAGTAAAACATCAATAATTCCATTCATAGGACATGTATAAATAGCTACTGCAGTGAACACAGAAAACAAACAGCAGAACAAACAACTTATCATACCAACTAAATTCAGCATATAAGCCTACAGATCCATACTATTCGACTTTCTAGAACAACACATTCATCAGATGCATTAGATGTATCATACAGACGAATTAGTCCTCTTTCATGACTTACTAGTCTAAAACCTCATGATAGCCAAATGCCAATATAACTTGCACTTGCAGCACACTTGGATATCTACAACTACTCATGGGTTACTCAGAAATTCGGCATGACATTCAACATATTCCTCATGAGCATCGCGCTGTGATAGAAGCATCTCAGTTGGACTTATAAACCAGCAACCAAACTTCCAGACACATAGTGAAGAAGGATAGA
>LBNU01014368.1:12295-34671 GCA_014162995.1 Artemisia annua | reverse complement strand
GCATGTTTTTTGATTTGGATGAAATAAAATTAGTATGTTGTATTATTATTTTTAATGAGTGAAATGAATTTAATTTATTTATTGAAATGAATAAAAAAAATAAATGTGTAAGTGGTGGGGCCCGAATGAAGATGTTAAGGTTAGTTGTTTAGGGAGGTTCGGTGGTCGTGGGCTCGGTGTTGGTTGGGTTTCGGTCGTAGTGGGGTTTTGGAGGTGGTGAGGTTTTGTGGTGGAGGGATTCCGGTGGTGGTGGATGAGATGTGTGAAAAACGAGAGTTTTTTTGTGTGTGAAAGTGTGTGTTTGTGGAGATTTGTGTTTGCACAGTATATTTATGGACCCATAAAGTTAGCCTTTGCATTTTAATAATACAATATATTCCCTTAATAGATTAATGCCAGCCATGTCCGAGCAATAGCTTATTGATTTCAAGAATTCGGGTAATAAATGTGTATACTTGCCATAGTTTGACAAGGGCATTATGCGGATTGATTGAAAATTCAGTTTTTTCACTTTTTCACTTTTTCACTTTGACCATTTTTACTTTATAAGTAGTTAAGATATTCTTATGAAGAGAAATGATGTTTTTACACATTCCTACTTATATCTTACTAAAAAAAATTATTACCATTCACTGGATAGTAGTACTCCGTAAAACATTTGATAAATACTTGTATCAAAGATAGATATAAAAAAAGGATAATTATCTAAAAAGCATCAAACTTAACATTTTTTACCGTTGTATGTAGCCATGTTATTTTTTTTCTAATGTGTGACTAAACTTTCGAATTTGGTACATTGTGTGTATTTTGTGACTATTCAGCCCTGTAAATTACTATTTTACCCTTCAAAATTTGGAAAATGTAAGGGTAAATTGGTCACAAAATACACACAATGTACCAAATTTGAAAGTTTAGTCACACATTAGAAAAAAATAGCATGGCTACATACAACAGTAAAAAGTGTCAAGTTTGATGCATTTTTAAGTAATTAGCCCTGTAAAAAATTAACTGTACAGTGCTTAATAAAATAAAAAGTTATTAAAACTTAGACTTATATAAAATTAATGTATAACCTTGTTAGATAAATGTTTTGTAAAAAAAGCCTAAAGTTATATATTACTTCTTGTTAGCATATGATTGAAACATTAAATTAAAAACAATTTTAATGTTTGGATTCATATACCTAGCTCTAAATCTTAACTTTTTTATAATTGTGCTACAACAACAACATACCTAGTCCGGCCGGGGCGTGGTAGGTTGTCTTTTTATTTTTTATTTATTTTTTTATTTTATTTTATTTTATTTTATTTTTTTAAATAATTGTGGTGATTACTTAAATTTCAAATTTTTTGAATGTCGTGTTGTTTGATTTTCAGAATTATAGGAGGCTAAACAATAAGTGAGACTAACGTAGGACTGATTCCATGTGATTCATCTCATACATGAAACTAAAAAATAGAGTGAAAATGTCAAGTTTAAATTCGGGACCGAAGATTGGTTCAGTAAGTTTTGAGATGTTGAGCTTTCATAAAATATGTTGTGGGTTCGTAACTCTTCAGTCTTAAGCTTTGGAAGTTATCTCATTTCCTTTTGAGTCTTTACTTCTTTCCTGCGAGTTTGTCATGCTGGTAGTGTTCTATGAAAAAGTTAGCTAACTCATTAGTACACTCCACATCAGGTCGATAAAGCTCTGAGGGTGTCATATAAGAAGATGTCTCCTTTCTGCTTATCCTTTTCAGGTACTCACATTAGTTCATCCTTGCTCGCCATTGATCTGGTAAGATGTTACACAATTATAAAGAGTGAAGAAAGAGTATTTTACATATCATGAGGATTTTTACATATCAGTTGTATGAAATCAACAAATACTTTTAGCGCAAATTCCCAAAAAGGGACAAAACCTCAAGTCAATTCCCAAAAAGGTACATTTTCAAGTAGCATTCCCAATTTGGTCATGTGCGAACGTGCGATCCCATTAGTTTGGTGACACGTGTACCAGGCAAGAAGTACCATATCAATCATTTGTCCCCCACTCACCTTCACTTGTCCCCCACGTGTGAATAAACAAATGTGCGATCTCAAATGTGCGAATGTGCGAATTTCGGCCACACCCATGTGACCAAATTTCTTGGAAAAGAAAACATATCTTACCTTTGTACTATGTGCAGTTTACCTTTTGTACCTTGATTTGTACTATATTTATTTAAAAACCTTACACCTTGTACCTTTACTTAATTAAAAAAAGACCAAAAAATTTATTAAACATTGACTTTTACTTTTAAAACAAAAAAACCGATCATTTGCTAACATATTTTAGGTGAAAAAAACACATACAATATGAAATCAACCGATCTTGTCCCAACATCATAAGTTTTTAGTCGATCTTTGTTTATCTCGTTGTGCAATGGCTCCCAGAATTCACGTAAGTTCTTTGTAGATTATCTCGTTGTGATTGATTTCATTGATTAGGGTAAAGCTTTTTCGATTAGGGTAAAGCTTGATTTCATTGAGGATTAATGTTGTGTTTGGTATAAGGGTTTCGGTATTAAGGAATGTGTTTTGTAAGATCTGTGTCGATTTAGTAGTATTTTTAGGGTTTTGATTTGATTTTAGTTAAAAAATACTGTTAGTATTTTTAGGGTTTTGGTTTGATTTTAGTGAAATTTAATTTAATTTTTTGGATTTTGATCTGATTTGATTTTAATTGAGATCTTTATCGATTGAGTAGTATTTTAGTGTTATCAGCAAGTAGTCCTTTTTCTTTCTGGATTTTAATTGAGATCTGTTATAAAGAACTAGGGATCACTGCATAGATATAAACAAGAAATCCTTTTTCTTGAGTTTGATCATGTTAGTTCATTTCACAAAGTAGTCCCTTTAATAGTATCAAAATCGAATATGGTTGTTTTCTGTAAAGTATATTCAAGGTTTTTGAGATATGAACGTATTAAGCTTTCTTGAATCAATGTGATTTTCTTTCTGGATTGAAACTATGAAATTGTAGATCATGGTGGTGATGACTTACTTTGACAACTAATAAAATTGTAGATTTTTGTTGAAGACTATGATCAATACAAATACCCATCTTTTCAAGTTAAAATAACATATTTTATGCCACTATAATGTATAAAGTCCAATATGATGAAATAATTGTTTTTGAGAATAACCATCCATTATAGCTTATGAAACACATTTCAGTTTCATACCAGGACCTGTGCCTAACTATGGTGTCAACAACTAACAAGTAATTATTAGCTATTATAGTTGTAAGATGATAATTAATAATAAAATTGAGGGAGGGAGAGGCTAACCCGAGGTTCAACCGAAATGGTGACATGCTCTCACGAGTTAGCTGCTCCACCGTAAGCGGTTGGTCTAGTTTTAGTTCTTTCTCCTTTTCTTTAATCTGCTCAGTTTTTACATAGAAAATTAGAAACATTATTCTAATTGCTAACTAGGTAACGAGTTCTATAAAAGTGAATTGAATAATGCAAGGGCAGTCTATGTTACCTCCTTCGAGAGCAAGTTATTTTCATCCTTCAATGCCTTGTCCTGAGTAAATATGATCAATACAAAAACAGCAATACAATGTCAAGCCTAAATATGGGTCTTAGATTGTCATCTCTAGTTGTTAGGCATGGATAAAAGGAATAGAAGCTTTGTTTGACACTTATATACTTCTGGTACTCGCTATGTGTGTGACTACCAGAAGCCTTGAAGCAAACAAACACATTTCTTGCACATTTTTTGTGGTGGCAGCCTTGAGAGTAGATGTGCGATTAGCATAGCTTTTCTTTGTGATTACTAGCTTAAGAACTTTGCACCTTATGTAGCTTAAAAAATGACTTACTTATTTCATTTTAAGTAAAACTTTTGCAAATAGTACAAGTACATATAATTCAGCT
The DNA here is from genome assembly GCA_014162995.1 of Artemisia annua. Classification (NCBI taxonomy): domain Eukaryota; kingdom Viridiplantae; phylum Streptophyta; class Magnoliopsida; order Asterales; family Asteraceae; genus Artemisia; species Artemisia annua. The sequence continues at coordinate 30,766 of LBNU01014368.1, read as the reverse complement.
AGAACATTTAGGCTCTAATTGTTTCATCAAATAGTGGTGAACATTCAAGATTTAGGATCAACAGATAATATTATTCCACAATGTACATTCTGGTCTAGCTGTCCTTTTTTTTCCCCAAAAATATCAGTGAACAAGTTAAATCTCAAGTTTGTTAGTTAAGTGATAGACATCGAAATATCAAGTATCTTAGTACTGTCCGGATAATTATAGACATTGAATAGGACTGATAACTGTTTAATTTATTAGATAACTTTTATTTAGATAAATATTTGGGAGTGATTACGTGTATGCATATGGATGGCCCTATGGATATGGAAGGCTCTATGCAGTGAATCGTGAATGAATAATCTTGGTTTCCCTTTTCTTTTGTGCTAAATGAACCGAAAGACAAAAAACGACTATTTTATCCCTGGTTTGAATAAATGTTTTTTATGCTGCACGAACTGTGAATCAATATAAATGATAAATTCAATTGTTAATTTGTATTTGATACAACATGTATATATTTTCCAAGTGATTTATGACATATAAATTAAGTGAGGAGTTTAAATCTCATACTATATTCATTGATTAATCTGAGAGTTTAAGGTAGCTTTTTCATAGTAAAAATGCAAAAGAAAATTCAGAGTCTCAGACTATATAAATTAAGTGAGGAGCTCGCTTGAGGGAAAGAGATTGTGACCTTCAACTCCTAAGAATTCTTTTAGGTTTCTCTTCATTCAGAATTAAAATTGACGTGGTTAAAATTTGTGATCATTAAGTAATTACTATGGTTTACTTCATAATATTAACTTATTTTTTTTTATATTTATAATTTTATTAGGTTGTGAATGCAAGGGTTACCATCCGAAGTAAGCTCTACCTGCTTACTAGGATTCGGGATCGCCTCAAGGCTAGGGGGGGAATTGCTACCAAATGTTCAAGAGCAGTGTATTTGGCCCTTGGCTGGATATAAAAACAGAAGATCACCAGGCACATTTATTGAATTTCCTTCTGTTTCATCAAAGGAATGTCGAAGATGCAACGTTTGACACGCCTTTTATCTTTGATATTGGTCAACACACCGTAGAAATGGGTAGACGAGAGTTTTGCCTTATTACCGGTTTCCGCTTTGGTGACATCAGTTTAAGCCATTTGCAGCATGTGAAGTCCCGTTTCATGAAACGTGTGTTCCCTGGTTATAGGGTTTTGAAGGGGAAAGACCTTTACCAGTTGCTTGAGGATCAAAAGTTTAAGCTCTTATCAGAACCTGATGCTCTGCGTGTTTGCCTTTTACTAGCGGGTGACTATTGCTTTATGGGTCAAGAGATCAGGCATATGGTTGTTAAAGAGTTTCTTGCTCTCATTGATGATTTGGATGCATGGAATGCTTTCCCGTGGGGGGAGCATATGTGGCAGGAGTTTCACGATAGGAATTACATGTTGGTTACAAGCAAAAGGGATGAGTATATGCGAGAGTATGCCATGAAGGGATCGGCATACCAGGCAGTATATAACTTGTGGGGATTTGCTTTCGCGTTGAAGGTTAGTCTTACTTGTTTTCTACTCATATAACTGTGTTTTTTAAACTTGCTTAAATTATTAAAAAAACATGTTTTCTACTCATATAAACCAAAAACAGTTAAGTATTTTAGATTCTGTGTATGATTTGCTAGATTGTTTTGCAATATGTCATGGTTGTTGGCTTGTTGCTAGCAAATAAGCTAGTTGGCGGGAACTAAGTTTATGTATGGACGCTAGTCATGTTTAGTTGGTGTCGTGGTACTGGTTTTGTGGTACTGATTTGGTGGATGGTACTACTAAGTAAGGTGTCACCAGCCTTCCTTTGAAAACATTGTGATTTAATTGTGCCTGAAAATGTGTTGCGTTTTTTGATGCATGATCTTTGAGCTTATTGTTAGATCATTTTAGTGTATCAAATACCAATTTGACATACTGTGTACGTAACAATAGATTAGTGCCTGCAAATGTGCTGTGTTTACCTAGCTGGACATGTTTTCATACTTGTGTACGTAACAATAGTTGATGTTTGGTGTTTTCAAGATATAACCACAATGGTGTGCTCCTTTTTATAATTTTCTCTTATGTTCAATATCTCATGTAAATTCTTATTTACATTGTAGGTTCTTGTACTTGAAACATTTCCTCAGTCAAAGCTATGGTGGCAGAAAGATGAGAATGCTTTTCCACGGGGGGTTGGTTGGCGTGATGTGCGGGGGTTTAGCAAATATGATTATAACTCCCTTTTTTATGCAGAAACACCAATAAAACCTATCATTCCAACCGATGCTGAGAGGGCATCACTCTGGTGGATCTCAAGTATAGAGTATTTGGACAACCCGATTGTATCAAGTCCACGAAAGAACAAAAAAGTCAAACGTGACAAGATCAAGTACAGGGTTTGTCAAAACTTTCATCAAAAAGGGAAGCGCACCTCAGTACACATCCGTACCGAGGTTCATACAAGTGTAGTGGATGACGGTTCTTCTCATGAAGATGATTCTAGTGATGCTGAAGTGGATGAATCTCTCAAGCGCATGAGCAACAAAGAACTTTTGAAGTATGTGTCGAGTATGGAAGGTCGTTTAGCTGCAGTAGAGAAACTAGTCAAACCACGTAAGGTTCCCATTGATGTTACAGTTCCGCCGGTTAACCATCCTGCTAAAGAGCCTGTTGCGGATGCGAAAATCGTGATTGAACTAAATGGTGATGTTGAGAAGCCAAAGGTATGTATTACTAAAATAGTTGCTAACCTATATGAATTTTTTTTAATCGTTTACTAATTTATTGATTTTTTTAATGCCATTTGTTAAGGAGCATATGGAAGAGGATATGGAGGAGGAGGTTGTTAAGGAGTCAATGGAAGAGGACGTTGAAGAGGATACTGATAAGAAGAATACAGAAGAGGATGCTGTTGACCATAATGAGAAAGATGATTCAGAATTTAAAGACATATTTGGTTCGCCAACTCCAAAGGTAACTATTGAATTTTTTGTAGCTAGTCTAAGTATCAAACAAATGTGTTTTCCTTAAAGAAATTGTATTTGTTTTTCAGGATTCACCAAATGATTTAACGGATTTTAAATTTTTTTCATCTCTTCCGGATGATTTGGTATGCAATTTTTATACCACATATTCTAAATATTTCAGTTGCAAATGTAGTGGTTACTTATATTTACATGTGTCTCAGTTTCAGGATACAAATGGTTCGTTGGATCAGCAGATGAATGTTGGTGTCCCACAAGATTTGGGCCCTGTTCCGGATAAGTCAGGGATTAATGAGGTGTGAAAATACTATATAAAATACTATATTGATAATGAGCTTTTAGTAACATAATTTGTAACTTGAATTTTCATTCGTGTAAAATATCTCATTTTCAGGTTATTAATGAGAGGCTCGATGAGCATATGGGTGCTGATGTCACACAAGCTGAGAAGCAGGAACCAGCTTTGTCCCCTATCCCGGAAGACAGTTTGATTGATGTGGTGGGTAAATTTTATGTTTTACGAACTATCATATAATATTGATGCGGTAATACTGAAGACTTATTATCTGATTTACAGGATGCGTCTGATGGCATTAAAACCGTTAAGGTTCCCTTTGAACGAGCCAGAAAGAAGAGCCGTCATATATCATCTCCATACACACCTCCACCACCTACAACACCAAAAAGGTCTAGAAAGTGTCGTACTAGCTCAAGAATGTATAAATCAACGATGCAGAAAATGATTGGACCTGATGGAAGTGAATTACAACTTGAACCTTGGGTTGAGGTACGTATACGTTTTTCTTTTTATTTATGAATTTTTTCTTTTTCCAATTGTGTATTTTATCTTAGTAATATGGAAATGTTCCACAGCAATTGACGCGTCCTCAAGGTTCACCAGAAGGCGTTGTCAATCAACATCCAGAGATCACGTTGTTATTGCGTTCAAGGAAGGATATGAAATTTCAACTTCCATGGGTGAATGGGGATTTCTATAACAAGTTTTGGATTGGTTTAGCTGGAAAGGACAGAAACAGACGAGGCTGGCTATCTGATTGGGTACGTAGTTATTACTCGTTTATTAATTAGAAAAGTTTTATTTCTATATGTCATTTTGATATTGTATTAATTATTTTATTTATGATTACAAATCGCAGCACATCGATGTCTGGTTCCAGTATATCTGGCACTTTAGGCAAAAAGACGCTGATTGGGTGATGGTCGGCCCATACTTCAATGCACAGATTTTGTATCGAGATGTCCCTTTTTATTATGCAGATGGTGTTACATATGGTGTGCCTTGGACTGACGAAAGTGTTGAAAAGGTAAGAAGTCCCACATGTTTATAATTGTATGCAATAGTCTTCATTCTTTATTGTATTTTGTGTTGTATTAGATATTGGTATTATGGATTTAGATGACTAATAGTTGAATGAGTTTCCAGGAAAATATTTAGATTACTAATCGTTACTATGTTGCTAGTGTTTAGGGTTTAGTATTTGGCAGTCTTGAGTAACGCCTATAAATTGCATTTTACACACGCGCACTCATAAGGTCAAATAATTGCATCAGTAGTTAATTTGTTAGTTGATTGTTTTCTTGTTGTTTAGGTTGTTTATAGTTTAGTTTATTGCTTCTATCTTTGAGCTTTTTGTGATATTTCTGGTTATTTGATTAGCTGGTACTCGTAACTTATAGGACTAGTTTTTGTGAGATTTCTGGTTTTTAGGACTAGTTCTTGCGATTATTGTTGTCTTAGTTTGGATGCTTATAGCTTCTCACTAACTTGTATTAATGGAAATTGATTGGCGCACATTCATTATTTACACACTCAAATGTACAAACCTAGTTAAGCAACATACAATAAATCTACAACTTTGATGCGTGTATATAAAAATTACAGTGTGCAATTACTTTCCTATACTAGTATATGTTATCATTGCATTGTTGTCTGTTGATATATATTTTATTAGCTCTCTAATGTTGTTGAATATACATAATTAATAAGTATGTTCGTGACATGTAAGAGAGCAATAAAAATGATAGTAAGAATATGTTTTCTAAGGACTTAAAGCTCAATTTTAATGGCAGATCTATATAACGTTTTTGGTTTTGAGCTTTAGTGCTTTATTTTCAGGATACCGTCTTATATAGGTTGGTGTTTGATCTTGATAGCCAGTTTTGGTTCTTTTAAACACCAACCCCGTTTTATGCAGGTTGGTGTTTAAAAGAACCAAAACTGGCTATCAAGATCAAACACCAACCTATATAAGACGGTATCCTGAAAATAAAGCACTAAAGCTCAAAACCAAAAACGTTATATAGATCTGCCATTAAAATTGAGCTTTAAGTCCTTAGAAAACATATTCTTACTATCATTTTTATTGCTCTCTTACATGTCACGAACATACTTATTAATTATGTATATTCAACAACATTAGAGAGCTAATAAAATATATATCAACAGACAACAATGCAATGATAACATATACTAGTATAGGAAAGTAATTGCACACTGTAATTTTTATATACACGCATCAAAGTTGTAGATTTATTGTATGTTGCTTAACTAGGTTTGTACATTTGAGTGTGTAAATAATGAATGTGCGCCAATCAATTTCCATTAATACAAGTTAGTGAGAAGCTATAAGCATCCAAACTAAGACAACAATAATCGCAAGAACTAGTCCTAAAAACCAGAAATCTCACAAAAACTAGTCCTATAAGTTACGAGTACCAGCTAATCAAATAACCAGAAATATCACAAAAAGCTCAAAGATAACTAAACTATAAACAACCTAATACAAATATCTAATACAACACAAAATATCTAATACAACACAAAATACAATAAAGAATGAAGACTATTGCATACAATTATAAACATGTGGGACTTCTTACCTTTTCAACACTTTCGTCAGTCCAAGGCACACCATATGTAACACCATGTGCATAATAAAAAGGGACATCTCGATACAAAATCTGTGCATTGAAGTATGGGCCGACCATCACCCAATCAGCGTCTTTTTGCCTAAAGTGCCAGATATACTGGAACCAGACATCGATGTGCTGCGATTTGTAATCATAAATAAAATAATTAATACAATATCAAAATGACATATAGAAATAAAACTTTTCTAATTAATAAACGAGTAATAACTACGTACCCAATCAGATAGCCAGCCTCGTCTGTTTCTGTCCTTTCCAGCTAAACCAATCCAAAACTTGTTATAGAAATCCCCATTGACCCATGGAAGTTGAAATTTCATATCCTTCCTTGAACGCAATAACAACGTGATCTCTGGATGTTGATTGACAACGCCTTCTGGTGAACCTTGAGGACGCGTCAATTGCTGTGGAACATTTCCATATTACTAAGATAAAATACACAATTGGAAAAAGAAAAAATTCATAAATAAAAAGAAAAACGTATACATACCTCAACCCAAGGTTCAAGTTGTAATTCACTTCCATCAGGTCCAATCATTTTCTGCATCGTTGATTTATACATTCTTGAGCTAGTACGACACTTTCTAGACCTTTTTGGTGTTGTAGGTGGTGGAGGTGTGTATGGAGATGATATATGACGGCTCTTCTTTCTGGCTCGTTCAAAGGGAACCTTAACGGTTTTAATGCCATCAGACGCATCCTGTAAATCAGATAATAAGTCTTCAGTATTACCGCATCAATATTATATAATAGTTCGTAAAACATAAAATTTACCCACCAAATCAATCAAACTGTCTTCCGGGATAGGGGACAAAGCTGGTTCCTGCTTCTCAGCTTGTGTGACATCAGCACCCATATGCTCATCGAGCCTCTCATTAATAACCTGAAAATGAGATATTTTACACGAATGAAAATTCAAGTTACAAATTATGTTACTAAAAGCTCATTATCAATATAGTATTTTATATAGTATTTTCACACCTCATTAATCCCTGACTTATCCGGAACAGGGCCCAAATCTTGTGGGACACCAACATTCATCTGCTGATCCAACGAACCATTTGTATCCTGAAACTGAGACACATGTAAATATAAGTAACCACTACATTTGCAACTGAAATATTTAGAATATGTGGTATAAAAATTGCATACCAAATCATCCGGAAGAGATGAAAAAAATTTAAAATCCGTTAAATCATTTGGTGAATCCTGAAAAACAAATACAATTTCTTTAAGGAAAACACATTTGTTTGATACTTAGACTAGCTACAAAAAATTCAATAGTTACCTTTGGAGTTGGCGAACCAAATATGTCTTTAAATTCTGAATCATCTTTCTCATTATGGTCAACAGCATCCTCTTCTGTATTCTTCTTATCAGTATCCTCTTCAACGTCCTCTTCCATTGACTCCTTAACAACCTCCTCCTCCATATCCTCTTCCATATGCTCCTTAACAAATGGCATTAAAAAAATCAATAAATTAGTAAACGATTAAAAAAAATTCATATAGGTTAGCAACTATTTTAGTAATACATACCTTTGGCTTCTCAACATCACCATTTAGTTCAATCACGATTTTCGCATCCGCAACAGGCTCTTTAGCAGGATGGTTAACCGGCGGAACTGTAACATCAATGGGAACCTTACGTGGTTTGACTAGTTTCTCTACTGCAGCTAAACGACCTTCCATACTCGACACATACTTCAAAAGTTCTTTGTTGCTCATGCGCTTGAGAGATTCATCCACTTCAGCATCACTAGAATCATCTTCATGAGAAGAACCGTCATCCACTACACTTGTATGAACCTCGGTACGGATGTGTACTGAGGTGCGCTTCCCTTTTTGATGAAAGTTTTGACAAACCCTGTACTTGATCTTGTCACGTTTGACTTTTTTGTTCTTTCGTGGACTTGATACAATCGGGTTGTCCAAATACTCTATACTTGAGATCCACCAGAGTGATGCCCTCTCAGCATCGGTTGGAATGATAGGTTTTATTGGTGTTTCTGCATAAAAAAGGGAGTTATAATCATATTTGCTAAACCCCCGCACATCACGCCAACCAACCCCCCGTGGAAAAGCATTCTCATCTTTCTGCCACCATAGCTTTGACTGAGGAAATGTTTCAAGTACAAGAACCTACAATGTAAATAAGAATTTACATGAGATATTGAACATAAGAGAAAATTATAAAAAGGAGCACACCATTGTGGTTATATCTTGAAAACACCAAACATCAACTATTGTTACGTACACAAGTATGAAAACATGTCCAGCTAGGTAAACACAGCACATTTGCAGGCACTAATCTATTGTTACGTACACAGTATGTCAAATTGGTATTTGATACACTAAACTGATCTAACAATAAGCTCAAAGATCATGCATCAAAAAACGCAACACATTTTCAGGCACAATTAAATCACAATGTTTTCAAAGGAAGGCTGGTGACACCTTACTTAGTAGTACCATCCACCAAATCAGTACCACAAAACCAGTACCACGACACCAACTAAACATGACTAGCGTCCATACATAAACTTAGTTCCCGCCAACTAGCTTATTTGCTAGCAACAAGCCAACAACCATGACATATTGCAAAACAATCTAGCAAATCATACACAGAATCTAAAATACTTAACTGTTTTTGGTTTATATGAGTAGAAAACATGTTTTTTTAATAATTTAAGCAAGTTTAAAAAACACAGTTATATGAGTAGAAAACAAGTAAGACTAACCTTCAACGCGAAAGCAAATCCCCACAAGTTATATACTGCCTGGTATGCCGATCCCTTCATGGCATACTCTCGCATATACTCATCCCTTTTGCTTGTAACCAACATGTAATTCCTATCGTGAAACTCCTGCCACATATGCTCCCCCCACGGGAAAGCATTCCATGCATCCAAATCATCAATGAGAGCAAGAAACTCTTTAACAACCATATGCCTGATCTCTTGACCCATAAAGCAATAGTCACCCGCTAGTAAAAGGCAAACACGCAGAGCATCAGGTTCTGATAAGAGCTTAAACTTTTGATCCTCAAGCAACTGGTAAAGGTCTTTCCCCTTCAAAACCCTATAACCAGGGAACACACGTTTCATGAAACGGGACTTCACATGCTGCAAATGGCTTAAACTGATGTCACCAAAGCGGAAACCGGTAATAAGGCAAAACTCTCGTCTACCCATTTCTACGGTGTGTTGACCAATATCAAAGATAAAAGGCGTGTCAAACGTTGCATCTTCGACATTCCTTTGATGAAACAGAAGGAAATTCAATAAATGTGCCTGGTGATCTTCTGTTTTTATATCCAGCCAAGGGCCAAATACACTGCTCTTGAACATTTGGTAGCAATTTCCCCCCAGCCTTGAGGCGATCCCGAATCCTAGTAAGCAGGTAGAGCTTACTTCGGATGGTAACCCTTGCATTCACAACCTAATAAAATTATAAATATAAAAAAAAATAAGTTAATATTATGAAGTAAACCATAGTACTTGTTAAAGGAAATCACAACCTAAAATGATATTCATAATCATACAAGAAACAATAATTTTTGCCAATGGCGTGTATCTCAGTTGGTAATGGTTGGGGCATCTTAACACCTAACCTACTGGAGACTAGTGAACCAAAGAAAAAGACAGGCAAACAACTAGTTCATGCAAAACAACCATATACCAAACAGCCCTTAAACTCTAAAATTCCACTACAACTATAAGTATTTAAGCTATACCTACTGATTTTATGGTCTAAACAAGTTACTTAACTATTATTAAGACTGGAATTCCTAAAAGCTACACACAAACACTTAAACAACTAATATAAGCACAGATAAGCATACAAGAAACAATAATTTCAATCTGTACGACTAGTAAGTAATTCAAAGTCATGTCGTAAGTTCATATAAGTTTTGAGCTTGTTTGGATGTGCATTGTAAAACTACTTACTGAGACTCGAAAGAATCAACATCATATAATTACTTGTTAAAGCTATGAATCGTTACGTAAATTTACAATATAGTATCAATGATCAGTTTCTATCTCAACCTCCATAAACCAAGTATACTCATTGACCCAAACAATTGTAACATTATCAGCATACTCAAACACTTTAAACTAACATTATCAGCATACTCAAAACACTTGAAACTAACAATTATAGTAGTAAGCAATCCTTTATTATCATCCCCAACATTCCAAACAACAACACATCTCATCCATATTATCCAGGTATGCAAAAAAAGTTAAACTATGTCTTATCTTGTTTTTATAATATATTTCTTTCCTTTTTTTAAGATTGTACTTGTTGCAAGCATAAAACAAACATTGCCATTGATAACTGAACTTCGTTGCACTGTATAGACTTATGGGTGTTCATTGTACAATACCATAAATGGTTTCATGTCTTTAGAGTCTAAGGTGAACTTTTTATGACTAATATATCCTATCCTATCCTACTGGAGACTAGTGAACCAAAGAACAAGACAGGCAAACAACTAGTTCATGCAAAACAACCATATACCAAACAGCCCTTAAACTCTAAAATTCCACTACAACTATAAGTATTTAAGCTATACCTACTGATTTTATGGTCTAAACAAGTTACTTAACTATTATTAAGACTGGAATTCCTAAAAGCTACACACAAACACTTAAACAACTAATATAAGCACAGATAAGCATGTTTCTATAGTACATTAAGCTATATAAAAGAGGTTTCCAGCAATGAAAATGTGGACTGAGTGTTGGCCAATGGCAGTAAACACAAGCTCACAATAAGCATATGCAGGCTTATGTAAGCTTAACTTAAGCAACCTTCTGTACCCTTGAACTAATAAAAAAAAGACTTTTACATCTGAAATACTACTCAAATCAAATAATAACACTAAAATACTACTCAATCGACAAAGATCTGAATTAAAATCAAATCAAATCAAAATCCTAAAAATAAAATTAAATTTCACTAAAATCAAATCAAAACCCTAAAAATACTAACACTATTTTTTAACTAAACACAACATCAAATCAAAACCCTAAAAATACTACTCAATCGACACAGATCTTACAAAACACATTCCTTAATTCCGAAACACAACATTAATCCTCAATAAAATCAAGCTTTACCCTAATCGAATAAGCATTTAAAAAAAAGCTTTACCCTAATCAATGAAATCAATCACAACGAGATAATCTACAAAGAACTTACGTGAATTCTGGGAGCCATTGCACAACGAGATAAACAAAGATCGACTAAAAACTTATGATGTTGGGACAAGATCGGTTGATTTCATATTGTGTGTGTTTTTTTCTCCGTACAATGTGATAGCAAATGATCGGTTTTTTCTATTAAAAGTAAAAGTCAAATGTTAATTTATTTTTTTGGTCTTTTTTTAATTAAATGAAGGTACAAAGGTACAAGTTATTTAAATAATTATAGTACAAAAGGTAAACTGCTAATAGTACAAAGGTAAGATATGTTTTCTTTTCCAAGAAATTTAGTCACATGGGTGTGGCCGAAATTCGCACATTCGCACATTTGAGATCGCACATTTGTTTATTGACACGTGGGGGACAAGTGACAGTTAGTGGGGGACAAATGATTGATATAGTACTTCTTGCCTGGGACACGTGTCACACAACTAATAGGATCGCACATTCGCACATTCGCACATGACCAAATTGGGAATGCCACTTGAAAATGTACCTTTGTGGGAATTCACTTGAGGTTTTGTACCATTTTCGGAATTTACGCATACTTTTATGTGATGACTAAAAGGCGCATGTTTTGTATTTTATATGCTGTTCAATGAAAATTTTCTTTTCAAAGAGCGCATATGTACCATAAAAGTCGAGTCATGTAAAATACTTGAATTTTACGCCAAACTGATGACACATAGTTTATTCCGTCACACATATTGGTGGTCATCGCATTACATTTGCGACAAAGTGCAAATTCAATACTTTTTAAAAAACAATATGGGTGGGAAAAGAACACTTGGTGCCACGATGACGGACTCCCCGCATAACCATTCTCCTTATTTTTATTACCATTTATCACCACCAACCACAATTGATATCTCCTCTTTGACGTTGTCGTGCTGCGTGGACATCCTACTAGTCATATTAATGTATCATCTTTCACATCCTTGTAGAAACATCGTTACATCTTTGAAACTGATCAATGATTTTCACACTTTACTTCAGGATCGGACGGGTCCAACTTATTCTATATCGACAGCTTGTATCACAAGCAATTTCTGTATATTGAATGCTGCCAATCACATAATCGATGGGGATGCTGAAGCAGTATTTGTAAATTCATATCCGGTCAAAGGTGCAAGCATTTCTTAAAGTGTTGAGAACCCTGCAGGACATGATGCTTTTTGGAAGCTCTGAATCCTCAATTATACAATTAGGCATTCTTTTATTTCAGTTCTGTTATTATAAATCTAGCTGAATCTTAAAATAAGGTATAGACAAGAGTGGGGCGGCTTTGCGGCATGTAAAGCTTTAAGTGAGTGGAACAATGATCCTACCCCTAAGTATCAAAGCTTCACGTCAATGGGATTCTATATATCTTCTTCTGTCAGATTTGACGGATTTCTATGGGACAAGGAGCTGGAGTTTTGTTAGAAGAACTTGAACATGCTAAGGTATAGAAAAAGTGTAAAACTAGGCTGGTCATCTGCTAACCATGTTTCCATTTTCGATTCAATGTTTCTACTTATCTCATGGACAGAAAAGAGGTGCTATTATTTATATGGATGTCTTTGGTAGAAGCTCTATGTCTGATGCATATCATATGACTCAGCCCTACCATGAAGGTATGCCAAATTAAATTGAGCAGCGGGTCAATTGTATCTACTATAGTTAGGTAGTGATATCGTTTCATGTATTGAAAAGGCTATATCATATTCGGGATGGGGCAGGGAAGATGTGAACTACTACGTACATAAATGCACTTATGCAATCAAGGAATGCCAAACTATTATTCATTGTTGTGGCAAGAATAAAGAGGTTGCCTACATTGATGCGTTACTACTGTTGTCATAAAACCTAACTATTTGCATGTTTATTACATAAAATTATAATGTGGCAGGGTAGGATGAACTCTTACAAAGTCCATAAAGCCATACAAATGGAAATGAAATAAACTGTAGTTCCGTTTTTCGTGGATATGCATGCAGTACAGACAGGTTGGGTACATCCAAAGCTTAACAAACATGGTATGACTTGCTATCGGTTTCTTGTACTGTAATCAAGTTCAAAAATATTCTCGAATTTGCCAAGGCGACATGAATTTTCTTAAGAATCCAACAAATAAATGGTTTTTGAGTTTTTTTTAATAATCATGGTATATTTGTTATACGTGCATTTTAAGGTACGGTTGATAATAGTGTGGTATCACACTATCTTTACTTTAGTAATTAAACATGAATTATATACCAGGTGGAGATATGAATGACCAGACTTATGAGGAATGATACCTTAGATGAAATGCAGTCAAGTTTTTCGTTGCCTATACAGTTTTATTTAATGAAATCCATTCACAAACATAAGTATGTACGTATAGCTAGTTTCAATATGATATAGCTTTGCAAGTTAACTTCTGCGTCTTTTCGACTTTTGGATATTGAGCCAGAAAATTTTCTACTTGATTTGATCATCTGAGATGAAAAAAGTTACAAAGATCTAGTTACATACCAGCCTTTATCTATGGCTCCTTTTGAATACAGACATGTGTACACATGCTTGTTTACATAACTTTACGTTTGGCATTTATCTCATCGAGTCCCTTTATTATCACAAATAGCAGGGTACCGGCGCGTTGCGGCGGCGGGTAACATGTGATTAAAATTTCCGGTAAGCAGCTATTTTGGGTTACACGTTTTTCATGAAAAAAACTATACGAATAACTTACGAACAACGATAAGTTTAAACCATGGACTCACTTTCTCACAAAGGAACTGATAAATGTTGTGCAAGTTTAGACACAAGTTCACGCGTAAGTTTAATCCTACCAATTATTTCTCAAGACAAAATAAGATATTAAAAAAAAAAAAAAAAAAAAAAAAAAAAAAAAAAAAAAAAAAAAAAAAAAAAAAAAAAATCAATAATGTGTATCCTAAAGATATCAAAAGAAATGCATCAATCCGGTATAATTGTATAAATATATGTTTTTCTAATACTTAATGTGGGCTTGTATTAAACTTTTGGCTTAATCATTTGTACACGTTTAAAGCCCATGAAGATGCATAGTTTGTTGCTAGCTTATATAAAAAAATCCCACCAATTTGTAACTTAGGAAACCATTCTGTTTTTGTTTCTGTATGTACCGGTTGTAACTTAGGAAACCATTCTGTATGTCATTAGTTGGAGTGCGTTAAGTTAAAAAACGATTCATAAGACATATTCATAGGTTTAATTTCAACATAGGGGTAGTTTAGTAATTCCAATGTGCTGAATTTTTCAACATTTCAACATGGAGTCCTTGCTTTATATGTAATATATAGATATAGATACAGTTATAGATATACCAATATTAATATTTAGTTTTAAGCGTTAGTTTTACTAGATTATTGATTTTTTAAGCAACTCAAGACTTTACAATTTTTTGAGCCAACTCAATGAGACATTCTATGTAATCTGTATTCAATATGCCTGGTTAAATATATTTAATGCATATTCTACCTAAGCTACCAATTATGACTACAACTGTAATACGGTTAACCTTCTTTCTGTTTCTTTCAGACTGAAAAATATGAAATTGAATCAAATGATACTATAACACGTACTTTTTGAGTTTTGCATACCATGATAAATCATTTCTGGCTACCGGAAAACAGTAAGCACATGTAATTGAAAGTCTGTTTGAGCTAATCATTAAAAAAATTCAAAAAATTAGTGTAAGAGCTAACTAGTTTATCTCAATGCCAAACAACTATTTTGATGCCATCAATTACAAATGTGTATAAAAACAAGAGGTCTTCAAGCTAGAAAAGGTCAAAAGGTAAAAGCAATACTGACCTTCAACTATAGTAACTTCATCCAGTCGCATCCAACACCTCAACTTTTAAATTCTCATTGCTTTCAGATTCTGAATCAGCAGCATGCCCCCTTGGTAAACTTTGAAAACTCCTTTGCTAACACTATATCACCCTTTTCTTCCAGATACTTCACACATGCTGTCAAAGTAATTTGGTTCAGTTTCCAGCTATTAGCGTAACTCAAAATGGCCTTCCTCATTGCATCCACAGCTTTCTCCATCTCTTTATACTTGCAAAACGCAGTCGCCAAACAATCCCATGTACTTGTAGGAGGTTGCTTCCCCATACACACCAATCTCTCTACATAATCTTCGGCTTTCTTCCAATCACCCTTTTTGCTATACCCATTGACCAAAACGTTGACTACCCAAAAGTCAAATGACGACGTTTCAGATTCCCATTCGGTCATAATCTTTTCTGCCCCGTTAATGTCGTCCAATTTCACTAATGAGCTTATCACATGATGGTACCCTTTATTATTTACTTTCCTCCATGTTTTCTTATACAAATCCCATATGCGATAGACTTCATCCTTTTTTTAAGATTCGCGTACATGGATAACAAAATCTCATAAGCAACCCCATTTGTATTCTGATGGATAAGTTTAAGCAACTCCTCTGATTTCCTAAGCATGACTAAGGCTTTTGTATTTTTACCAAAGTTAAGATACCCTTTCGCAGCTATGATATAAGCATGCCAATCAAGGGGGACCTTGCTATTGAATTCTATGTGACCAAGAAGTTTCTCCATTGCCTTGATGTCAAATGAAGCATATGCAGTTAACTGCATGTAATACGTTGTTCTGTGATAACGAATACCTTCTTTGTCCATTTCATGCAAGAGTTTGAGTAGCTTATCATAATTTCTAGTTTTATTGTATAGGGTTAGCATACTGTGGTAGGAATGTGTAGTCATAAACCTCAGTTGTTTCATCTTTTCCATGGTGGCCTCTGCTTTTTCTAATGATTTCTTGAAAGAGTAACAGTTTAAAAGAGTTCCATACACCTTGAAATTCTTTAACAGGTCTGGCATAGCATCGAAGAACTTCTCAGCATGTTCAAGACCACGAACTCTTGAAATTAGATCCAAGTGAACCGCAATGTTTCCAGATGATTGGTCAAGGTAACTTTTGTTAGTCATCCATTCAGAGAGCTGAAATCAGGATACGTAGTAGTGTCATATTCAGGTACTAATAACAAAAGACAACAGTCTCATCATGAGGAAACAGGAAAATTCTTCGTATATGTTTATGGGTTAGCCTCATTAAATAGTTTATGCTAGACACGTCCCAGAACAAAAAAGATAGAGGTGGCAATTTTGACCTATTCACTAAAAGAAATTGATTAGGATTATATTTCTTCTTAAATGGGTCTAATATTTGTAGATTCCATTAAAAAGAACCCAAATCAAAGGAGTCAAATGTGGCACCCGGGTGTATGTAACTGCATATAACATTTCCGTAATTCCTTAATTAAAAAAAAGGATATTACTTTATCAATAGTTTATGTAATCATAACTTAATTCAAGAGAATAAAACTGTTGGCAAGGTGACAGAATCCGATCCAAACAGTGACTAAAAGATACCAGTTTTGACTCATCATCCAACCCACACCACGCTTAAATTTGCCACTTCTAAGAAAAGCAGTAAAATGGGTGTTTAGATTATGATGATATCAACTTATACTTCTGGCTTATTTAAGTTCAAAAGCCGAAAAAGGTGAGCTTACGAGCTTATCTAAATTCAAATAAGCCAATAAGTCCATACCAACCCAAACACCCTATAAACCAAAAACATAACCATGTAAAGTTCAATAAGAGATAACAACAGTTAACATAATCCACAATTTCAAACCTAGCATTAACGTTCCTTATCTCTTGATTCTAGAAATCTAGTAATTGGTCATTTTACACAAAATCAAACAATGTACCCCAATAACCCGTAACGCAAGAAGTTTTTAGTAAACAGTCGCAGAACTGTAGAACGAGTGTTTCAAGCTAAGGAAACAATTGAGTTCACCTATCACCGGACTCAAATAAACAAGGACTAGGACCACAACTTTTTGGGACAGGGTAAACAAAATTCCAGCACTGATGGTAACCGCAATTTCAAGCTAGGGAAATGTAACTCCATACCTGAAGAGCGTGCGAATATCGATTGCGATTCCTGAGCAATTTAATCATATCTACAACCTTCTTATTGTTTGTCACTACCTTAACATTATTATTCCCACCTTGTTGTTGTTGGTGTAGCCATTGGTCCAATATTGGAACAAGTGAAGTGTTGGGTGTTATTGCAGCTGGTGATATCATGTTATATAGTACTTGTACTACTTGATCATTCTCATTTTCATTTTGGGTGGTGATTGTGGAGAATGGGGTGTTGTATAAAAGCTTTGGAATGTGAGTTGGGGAGATTGGTTTGTTGTTGTTTAAGGGTTTTAGGAGATGTACCATTTTCTTTTTTTACTGGTTTCTAAGAGTTTGATGATTTGGGTATTTGTTAGGGTTTTGTTAAAGAGGAGATGCAAATGAGATGCCACGGAGTTTGACTTATTTGGAAATGAAAAAAAAAAAAAAAAGAATTACCAAATAGAACAACAAATATTCTTCTTACAATATTAGTTTACGTTTTTTATTTTGTAAGCTTACGTTTTTAATTTTGTAAGCTTGTATTTATAATTGTTAATGTAATGTTTTTAAATTATGAATAAAACTTTAATTTTAGTTTTTAATTAAATTTGTTATAAAATAGGGTTGGTAGTGGGTTTGGTGTGCACTAAAGTGATTCTGTGGTGCTGATGTAAATGTGATGAGTTTGGTGACACTAATGCCTAATATTACATGACACGTATATGTATGATTTGTTAAACTTTTTTGAATGTGGTATTTCTCTTTCTAAAGTGTATTATCTTTTCTTTATGATTATGTGCTTCGAGTAATCGAGTCTGTAGATGATTTAGGTGTGTTTGGATTGCCTATAATTAATTGGCTCTTTTTGTACTAGAGTTTTTCATTAGTCTAAAATGACTTAATTTTTGCAAAAGAAAATACAATGCAAGAAAAAATAACAATTTAATATATATATATATATATATATATATATATATATATATATATATATATATATATATATATATATATATATATATATAATATATGTGTGTGTGTGTGTGTGTGTGTGTGTGTGTGTGTGGGATCATGAGAAAAGTTGATCTCGGTAGAAAAGTGAGAAAATAACTGTGATGCACCGGGTTTTTTAATTGTGATGCAACAGAATAAAAAGCATGGTGCATCACAGTTTTAAAAAACCCGGTGCATCACAGTTATTATTCTAGTGCATCACAGTTATTTTCTTACTTTTCTACCGAAATGCACTTTTCTCTAGAACATTACCATATATATATATATATATATATATATATATATATATATATATATATATATATATATATATATATATATATATATATATATATATATATATATA
>LBNU01014368.1:0-11782 GCA_014162995.1 Artemisia annua | reverse complement strand
ATTCCCCGCCAAAAAAAAATTTTTTGGAAAATTTTTTTTTTGATTCCCGCCAAATTTTTACTGCATCACAGTTATAAATTTTAGTGCATTAAGGTTATAAGTTACTGCAGCATAGTTGATGCACTAAACTATTAACTATGATGCAATAACTTATAATAAAGATGCACCAAAACTTAAAAAAGAATCGTATTTTAATTGTGATGCAGTTACATACATATATGATGCAGAAAACTTATGATGATGCAGTTTCTTATAATTATGATGCAGTAATTTTATAACCATGAATGCAGTAACCGTGATGCAGTTACATACATAAGATGCAGAAAACTTATGATAATGCAGTTTCTTATAACTATGATGCAGTAACGTTATAACCATGAATGCAGTAACCGTGATGCAGTAAAATCATAATTGTGATGCAGTAAACGTGATGCAGTAAATTTATAATCGTGATGCAGTAAATTTATAACAGTGATGCAATAAAAATTTTTGCCCCAAAAAAAATTTTTTTGGTGGGAAAAAAAAATTTCGTCGGGGGGAGGGGGTGGAGGTAACACGTGTCATATGATGTGGCATGGAGGTGACACATGTCACTTCCACAATCCTTCCTACACTTTTTATTATAAGAGACTTTTTAGAATAACCCCACCCTATATATATATATATATATATATATATATATATATATATATATATATATATATATATATATATAGGTATGGGTTAAAATAAAAAGTCCCTTATTTATATATATATATATATATATATATATATATATTATTTGAACACAAGAAAAGGATTAATGATCGTTAGTTGTTAACGGTACTGACTAACTATCATTAAACGTAAACGAGAAGGACTAGAATGCAAAATTGGACACAAGAAGGATCCGGAACCCTCCTTGTTCCATATGGCCGGTTCTAGGGGGTTAGGGGAAACCCTAACTGTAGCAAACCGGAATTTTTCAGACTAATTTTAATAATAAATATTTATTTATTATAGCTAATTTGGGCATTTCTATGCATAAATGGATATTTTTGAGCATTTCTAAACATTTTCGGGAGCTTTCTGCACACTGTAGCTTACAGTTATCATTAAAATAGTCTATTTTTGTCAGTAAACATAAATTAATCCATTTTGGATAGTTACTGACAAGTTTCATAATTTACTGAGAGTTTTCTCACATTTTCTGAAAAACAACGCCGCACGCGAACCGACACCACAGTACCTATGGTAAAAGTCAAGTAAATATATTTTTGAGTCAGTAATGACATTTTGTTACATTTCTGACAAAAACGTGGCTAAAAACTATATTTTACGTATACGTGTCCAAAAACGTCAAACCGGGACGTTTCGGTCACATTTAAGCTTAAACCGACACACGATACACCAACGAGGGACAAAAATCTTATTTGATCCCCTTGGATACTCCAAAAACCGGCCACCTACCCATCCAACACAATTAGCACATGCAAATTACTCTAAAAACCAAGAAACATCCTTTTATCCCAATATCATGTTTAGATCTAGTTTTCAACTCCTTTTTCTTCTTCTTTGCTCTCCAATCCGAAACACACACAAACACAAGCTCACAAAATAATTTTTGAAGTTCAAGTTGATTGGGTATTAAATTCAAGAGTTCTGGGTTAATCGGAACGTGTTTTGGGTAAAGTTTGAAGCAATTTGGATTGTTTCTTGTTCTCCTAGCCACGTACAACCAACAACTTTGTAAGCTATCATCAAAATTTTTCTAATCTTGTTTAAATCATGTTCTTGTGTTGTTAAATGAGGTTACCAAGTGCTAAATGTATATATTTTGTCAAGATGAAAAATATGTATAGATTGGGTTGCATGCATGTGAATCGACTCACATTAAATGCTATATGTTCATTTTAGTATTTCTTGCTTGTGTGGTAAATCTTGTTGCTTGTGGTACTAATTTGATGATACAAATGTGATTTGTGCTAATTACGCGAGTTTAAGACGAAATATACACTTTTAGGTGTATATATGTAAATCGGCTTGCATAATAATTATGAAATTATTGGGGTTTTGAAAAACATAAAATTTTGGCTCAAGTGGTGAATTGGTAGAATTTTTACTTGAAAGATTATATTAGAGCATATGTCAAATTAAACGTAACTAATTATAATTAATTAGTAAAAATACAATTTGTTGAGATATAGACCTTGATAGATCTTTGAACACTCGTGAATCGTTAGCAATATTTATGTAATCACAAACACACTAATAGAAAGTTTCTAATACTTGTATTATAAAGCGGAAACAAACACAGGTAAGAACACAGAATACTAAGAACTCTTTGATCCTCTATGGATCTTTTATAAAAACTAAAACTTATTTTCCCAACTCTTACATAAAATATAATAATATGTTCCTTTTATAGACAAGAAACCCTAACCCTAAACCGTTTCACAAGAAACGTATATTCTATAAACTATAGAAGATATGCATTATCTTCTCCTAATAAAACTCATGCATATCCTAACTAAATTACAAAAGACGCGGTTTATCTATATCCACAGAAACACAATACGTAGAAACTATTCTTCCGCAGAAACCTATCTTCAGCAGATTCCAGCTCTTCAGCAGAATCCATCAGCAGAATTCTCACTTAGCATAATTCCCAACAATCCTCCCCTAATCTTGAATTTGACCTGGTTAAGTTTAAGATTCTTGATAGATCTTAACAATTCAGAATAAGAGGATTGAATTCAAACATCAACAGCAAAGAATCAAAACATCCACATCTCTATGAGTGACCAAACTTGAAACTCCAGATCTTTGCAGCAACAAATGACATAATGTACATCAAAACTTATTAGTTTCATACTATTCTCATCATATCCAGGTGTGTTAACTCCTGTGAGAGGTGAATCATTGAAAATAATGGATTTGATGTCTCTTTACCAATAGCCATCACTACTGGAGTAGCCAAATGTTTAAGTTCGAAAACTATGGTACACTGATAACCATATGATTTTTAGTAAATCATCAACTATAAACGGATTTGAGTTGTCTTTACCTGTAGTCGTTTGCTTAGAACTAGTCAATTCTTAGGTTGAATAAATCACCTTTGGTGAATTGATTACCAAATATGGTATTCCACTGACTTTACCACAAACCATACACTTGTGGGCTAGCCAATTATTTGGAATCCAAAAGGAAAAATCCATGGTCAATTGAAAACCATTCAACTCTCAGCTGTGAAGCATGGGTGAGTTGAGTACCCAATAGTTTTGAGCAAACTATTACAGCTATCAACAGATTTGACATGTCTTTACCAAAGCTGTACCCTTTCGACTAGCCAACTCTTTGATGAACGCAAGTCACATCTGGTGAGTTGAGAACCATCAACAGAGTAATTTTACAACAAACCTGCAGAAACTTAGTACAAAAATCTAATAACTACCACTTTTTTTTAAATGAAATAAAATATATAACATAGAATACCAGAATCAAGTAGAAGCCTGATGTTGCATAAGCTGAGACTTGATCAACCCAATCAACTGTTCAGCATGTGTGAGATCATTTGACACTGGATTAGGAGGAACTTCCAATCTCCTTCTAAGCAATCTTTTCAGTAGTTTAGGTGACAAAGGATAATGCTGATCAGAAAACATACAAACTCTCATCCCACACTTGGTCTCAACAACATGCACATTAGGATAAGGATAAAATCTCCATGTATCAACCTTCCACTTATGAGAATTCTTCCAGATAGAATACCCTGTACCATTTGGGGACTGAGAATCAAACAAAACTTGAAGATCTCCCAATAAGTACAACCCTGCTCCTTGTGGTTTATGAGATGCAGAATAATGTGAAACAAAGGCATAAAGAGTATTCAGATCCTGCCTATCCACCAAATGAAGTATATCTTTCAAGAAAGTAAACTCCATAGAAGATGTATCAAGCCTATAAATAGTGTTGATCTGTTCATTAGTCACCTTCCAATCTGTCAACACACTATAAGAATCCTCTGGAAAGGTTGTAGAAGACCCCATCTTGATAAATGTAGCATTATCAGCCTTGATATCCACATGCTTAGAAGATCTATGCTTCTGAGAGGTTGACTTCCTAGATAATCTCACAGATCTTCTAATAGCAATATGTCTCTTGTGGGACATCCTTTTCTTCCTCCTACCAGGTACATATATCCCCATAGAAAAGGAAGGATCTACCTTTTCAGATGCACCAGAGACATCTTCAGTAGGAATAGAAGGTGTAGAACTAGAAGGAATTAAAGCAAAGACACCTTGTTGATACAACTTGTCCATCTCTTGCCTAGCCCTTTTAGCTCTAGCAGCTTCTTGTTCAGCTCTCTTAGCCAGGACTGCATGATAGTTGGAAAGAAATGATCCTCCTTGATCAGCAGATGCAGAAGAAGGAATCTCAATTGTACTTTTCTTTTCCTTTGGATCCATATCATGATCAGCAGCTATTGGTGAAGCTTCAGAAGAAACAGCTATGATAAAAGCTTCAGAAGAAACATGAAGAACTGATAGTTGACTAGCAGATGCTTCCTCAGTAGAAATGGAAGACACACCCTTTGGTTCAGCAGATGGTAGACTTTTAGTGGATTGTATACTATCAGCAGTTTGCACACCATCAGCAGTTGAATCAACTGTTTCAGCAATCTTGGATCTTTTGGCATTAGGAGCAGCTAGACTATCAGCAATCCTTTTCACTTGAGAAGATGGTGCAATTTGCTTCATAATCAAATTATACAGCCTTATCAGCTCAGAATCAGGCAAATTCCAGACTTTCTTCTTTGACAAACCAGAAGTATAAAGAGCTACACTCTGATTGTAAACCACATTCCTCATATAAGTTCTCTTTTGTGCTTCAGTAGGTGGTCTGTCTCTTTTTGCTTTAACCTTCTGAGCTGCAATAGCTTTTCTCTTGTCAGCTGCAGCCTTTTTCTTTTGTTGTCCAATGGCCATCATTTGTGCAGCAAAATTGTCACTATCAAAATCAGCTCCCAGAATACTTTGAGCTAGAGTAGGATTGGAAGCAGCTTGCATAGTGTAAGAATCCCACTGCTCATCAGTAAAATGAATTGATTGGGCATCCAATTCTCTTTGTCTTTCAGGAGGCAAATTTGAAGTAAACTGAGCTATAAGCTTTTGGATTAATGCCTTACTCTTCATGAGATCTTCATACTCTTTCAGCATCCTTGCCTGCTCAGTTCTTTCCTTGTCAGTCACACAATCTTGACCAAGATCTTCTTCATCAAAAATACATTTTACCTTGCCAGAAAGATCCACATCAAGAACACTTGGAGATATCTCATCAGGAGAATCATCATGAGAGATATCCACAATTGAAACATCAACAGATGCATCAGGAGAAACATGTTGAGAAGAATCTTCAACATGAGCAGAAGAACCAGCAATGTTAGAGTCCAACACAACATTTCTCCCAGCAACAAATACTACTGAAGGATCTTCTGAAGATATAGCAAAAGGTTGTGCTGGCACTGAAGCTTCTTGACTTATATCAGAGGTAATATTCACCATTGGTACCTCAGTGTCAAATTGATCATCAACAACAGCACTTAGATCCTCAATAGCACTTTGTACTCCAAAAGACTCCATGGACACCTTGTTCAAATACTGTCTACGCCTCTTTCTCTTAAAATGAATAGTCTCCTTTTGTTTTGAAGATTCAACAGCTTTAGGAGAAGGAACATCAGCCATTTGAGCCACTTCAGCCAACAATCCAAGAGGATCCATTTGCCTTTCCTCTTGTTCTTCATCAGAAGCAACCACAAAGTTTCTTTTCCTTTTCTGCCCAAGTTTTGCTTCTAATTCCTGAACCTTATTTTTCAAAGCTTCAATTTCAGCACCAAGAGAAGATTTGGTATCTGCAAGCTCCTTTCTCATCTCTGCAACCTCTTTATTATTCCTGTTAAGCAATTCATATACAGTTGTGAGAGTAATAGGGTGCTCAGCTCCACCAGCAGATTGCTCAGTGGTAATGGGAGCATCATTGGGCCTTTCAGGATAAATAGGCTCAAAAATAGGAATACTTTCATTAATAGGCTCTCTATCAGGACTAGGTGTGGGCAGTCTATTAATCTCAGCTTCAAGAGGTAAAGGTACTTGTGTACCAAGAGACTGAAGGGTCTCCTCAACCTCAAGAACTTGCTCATCAGGAGCAATAGAGATAGGTGGTGTGTGAGGTCTGGGTGAAATAGGTGATGGTTGAGGCTGGTCAGGAGAAGCATTGGATGTTTCAGCAGTAATGGAGGGACCCTCATCAGTAGCAACTGATGGATTACCATCAGTAGCAACACTGGGAGATGATGGATTCCCATCATCAGCAGGACGTGGAGAGGGTGGAGCACCAGCAGCATTACCCTCACCAGCATCATTATTGCCGTGTGGCAACATAGCTGGTAATAGAGGATGAACTGCCCCTTCACTATTAGTTCTCATAGAAGCAAAAAATTTCTTTGTGAGTGCTCCTATGGGACAAAAAGTTCTTTCTTGGGTTGTTATGCCTAAGATAATCTGTAAAAACCTAGGGTACATTAGAAACTTATGCTTTTTCCTTTGAATATTTTCAATCATATTATCAAAGATAAACTTAGAAAAATTATAAGTTAAACCCTTTGAAAGACATACTATACCACAACCCAATTGGGTAGAAAACTGATCCCATCCACCTGATTTATTGCTTATGCACTGAAGTAACGTGTGCACCAAAAATTTCCACACGCGGCAAAATTGATTCTTGTGCCACATGTTAGTTGCAGTGCTTTGGTATCCAGCATCTCTTAACCCAGCAAGTATTTCTTCAGTGTTGGAGTGATAGACACCACCTTCATCATCCAAACGTAGTTGTGTCCTTATTAACGATTCAGTCACCACATACTCTGCTCCATCAATAGTTGCTACTATCTCTGTGTCAGACCTCTTGGTTGCAGATGCCCAAAATTGCCTAACCATTGATTCATATATCACATTTGAAGAATGTGTCAAAGCATAATGAATCTTGGAACGCTTCAAGAATTCAACCATAGGATCATACTCTTCACATCCCTTTGCTTTTCCTAGAAAAGCAACTTTGTTGTGATCCTTCTTAAGTTGTAGAGTCGCCATTTGAAGAGATTGTGAAAATTGGTTCTGGATTGCGTAAAGGATAATAGGTTTTAAATTGGTTGAAGAGGGAATCAGTTGATTTGGGCGAAGATACGTGAATTAGGTTATAAATAGAAGTTACACGGTCATGGTCAAAAATATCGCATCAGATCGTTGACCAAATCTGACGTGTAAATTAACTTTCAAAATTCATAGTTAAACCTTCACCAGAATCAATGGTCAATCTGCTGATGAAGAAGTCAATCAGCAGACTCACTTGGTAAAATATCTTCAGTAAATATCTGGCGTTTTACTTTGCCATCCGTTACACATTTATTACCCCAATCCCTTGACTCCGCTTATAAATTAATCCTAAATCATAATTCACATAAATCACTTACCCCCAAATTAGTCATCAAACCCTAATTTCTCAATTGCCCCACAATTGCCATCCTAAAACCATGTCATCAAAACCAGAAATCATCGGTCTAACCTCCTCCTCTTCATCATCATCATCCAGTGATGGTTGGAACACTTACTTTCCACCCATTGCTCGACCATGGACGCATCAAGTAACCACGAACCAAGAAAGTAAGAAGAAGCAGAATATGGGGGAACCAAGTCAAGCCCCCAATTCTGCTGAGTCTGATTCTTCTGAAGACTCACATCCCTTGCTTCCTTACCCAGCATCAGATAGAGAATTAGTCTCTCCTTTTCTATTTACCTCGGATGAGGAATCTTCCGAGGATGAATATGAAGATCCCTCCTTTCTTCCTCCTTCCACACCTGAGAGACCACAAGCAAGGTCTAGGAAGTCTAACCCTCCACTTCCAAAATCACGAGAGGTGGTGATTGGTCTTCCTGCTCAAGAAGGCAAAGGAGAAGACAAAGGGAAGAGGAAGGTGGAGTAGTTGAAGATGTGATGTTGCCAGAGACCAAACACATAGGTTCTTGAGCATCTTCATCATCGTTTTCATCAATCCATCCTTCCATTTTCATCTTCAGCTTCTTCATCGTACTGGACATGCATATCCACCAGGCTTTTGCAATATGGATGATAGGATTTTAGGATTTGTGTAGTTGAATATGTATAGGAATGGTCTTTAATTTCTTTTGAAGTTGTTTGTAAGCTGTAACTTGTTTCTTGAATGAATGAACAACTTGAATTTATCTTTCATTGCACTTCTTGTCTTTCTCTTCAGTAGAAATAATGAACATCGCATGTATTCCACTTCAGTAGAAACAATGAGAATCAGTTGTATTTACTTCAGTAGGAACAATGAGAATCACTTTTATCCTTCTTCAGTAGAAACAATGACTCCATCAGGAGAAACAAACTTTAGCTTACAGGACCTTGTTCCAAACAATCCAAACCAGCAACTACACACAGCTGCATTCTGTAAAACAGACACATAGTAGCAAACCAAACAAACAAACTAATATGCTAAGAAACACATTAGATGGTTAGTGTTAGCAACCTAAAATATACACTATTTACAATAACAATCAATCCTCCCCTGAGGCATATGCCTCTCCTGAGGCTTATGCCTCCTTTGCATTTAAGGATTAAGCATCCCAATATGGACAACTAAGTGTTGAAACCTAGGTCCATCAAAAGCTTTAGTCAATAAATCTGCCACATTATCATCTGTGTGAATCTTAACCACTTTGATCAAATGTTTTTCATATGCATCTCTGATAAAGTGGTGCCTAATCTCAATATGCTTTGTTCTATTATGAAAAACTGGATTTTTAACAATGCATATGGTACTTTGATTATCAATAAAGATTGTGGTGTTCATGAAATTAAACCCATAATCCAGCAACTGATTCTGTATCCAAAGTACCTGCCCACAACAATTGGTAGCAACAACATATTCTGCTTCAGTAGATGAGGTAGCAACTATTGTTTGTTTCTTGCATTGCCAAGAAATCAATCTTCTTCCAAGAAATTGGCAACCTCCAGTTGTGGACCTTCTATCCAAATTTGCACCAACATAGTCACTATCACTATATGCTTCCAACTTGAAAGGGGACTCTTTTGGGTACCAAAGACCTAGGTTAGGTTGGCCTTTGAGGTACTTGAAGATATTTTTGACTGCATTCAAGTGAGAAGTAAGTGGTGTAACTTGATACCTTGAACAAGCACTCACAGCAAATGTAATGTCAGGCCTTAAAGCTGTCAAATACATCAATGAACCAATCATGGATCTGTATAAGTGAACATTCACAGCAGGATCTGGTTCAATATTGTTCTTTGGTTTAGGAGCTTCATAAGGTGTAGTAGCAGTTCTGATACTTTTCATGCCAAACTTCTTCAAAATGTCCCTCACATATTTATCTTGATTAATAAATATACCATCTGGTTTTTGCTTAACTTGTAGACCCAAAAAGAAAGTAAGCTCCCCCATGGCACTCATCTGAAACTCACCCTTCATCAAATTCTCAAATTCCCTGCACCAAGCTTCATTAGTGGAGCCAAAGATAATGTCATCCACATAAACTTGCACAAGTATAATATCCCTGGAATTCTTCTTAAGGAAGAGTGTTTTGTCAATGGCACCTCTTCTGTATCCATGCTTCAGCAGAAATGCTGAGAGTCTAGCATACCAAGCTCTTGGTGCCTGATGTAGGCCATAAAGAGCTTTGACAACCTTATAAACATAATCAGGATGATCTGGGTCTTCAAAACCTTTGGGTTGAGTGACATAGACTTCTTCTTCAATCTCACCATATAAGAATGCACCTTTCACATCCATCTGGTAAACCATAAAGCCCATATAAGATGCATAGGCCAAGAAAATCCTAATGGACTCAACTCTAGCAACTGGTGCAAAAACCTCATCATAATCTATCCCTTCTTCCTGCCTGAACCCCTGAGCTACCAACCTTGCTTTGTTTTTGACCACTATACCCTTTGCATCCCTTTTATTCTTCAAAATCCATTTTGTCCCAATTGCATACTGATGAGACGAAAAATGTTACGTTTTTAGGGTCAGTTTGAGTCCTAATTCGTATATTATTGGATCGGATTTCACCCAAAGTCGTTTCTTTTCTCATTTTAGGTACTTTTGAGGAGAAAATCACAAAAGAAGCATTTTCGGGCGTTTTCGGAGTGAAAAAGTGCGGAAAACAACAAAATCTCAAAAGACCCTAAAGTGCACAGAAGGTAGACCGCGTCACAAGCTTCAACGTGCGACGTCTAGGATACAACTGGTAAGTGAAGAAATTGGGAAGTTTACTCATGACGGCTCAAGAGAGTTTTTACCTAGTTTTTGGGTAGACCGGCGTCAGGGAAGGGCCGTCAGATCTGGAAACAAGGCGGCGTCGACGCGTCAAAAAGAAGGCCATCACAAAACTCTTAATCGTCGGCGTGACGACGTCACACCTTTGGGCTGACGCCGTTCAGCCCGTATATTCTCTATATATTATAAGGACGAATTTTATTGTTTTTAAAAGAGGAAACTTGGTGGAGAACTTAAGGGTAAAGCCCTAGCTCATGATATTACAGACCTTAGAGGGTACTTTTTACCCCTCTACTTGCATGTTTTAATCTAATGTATAAGTCTTTCATTCAATCCATACAATATGTCTATGTGGTTGTTTTATGATTTATGTTTGTGCTTTTTTGGCCGTTTTTTTTTTTTTCATTAAAATTATCTATTCTAACACCTATAATCTCTAAACCAAAATGAACATTTAACATCCTTCCTTTGTAAATTTCACCTTAATACATCCATTATTTTCATATTTATACACTTTTTTAAATCCATACAATTTTCTTATTAACTTCTTTTTCATGCTAGGACATAAAAATTCAAAATCTATGTAGATTCTGCCTTCATTGACTTCTCCATACTTTAACTACATGTTACAACACAAATATATCAACTAATATCGCTCAATACAACTAACTATCAATTGTCTTAACGATAGAAGATAGTTCTCTGCCATTTCTAGAAATTTTGAGGTGAATGTTCTTTAATCGTAATCAGTTTATATAGATACCTTAAGATTTCAAAAAATTTCTTGTTTAGGTAAACTCCACTACCATATCACGGGAGAATATAGCCCAATTCTTTGATACATACAAATTGTAAGGATGAATATCCTTGACACTACAGTCACATAGCGATCAACATACGATATCAATAAGAATTTTCTACTTTTCAATGGTAGTATTTTCATGCATAGCTGCTATCGGTGAGTCTTTTTTTATACTAAGCAAAATATTTTGTTCTACCAATTTGTTCATTGATGTAGAACGTTGATAACCTATGACGTATCATCATCAGTGCTGTATGAATTCAGTATTGAGAAGAGCCATCTAGGGACTGTCTATTATATAGAATACGCTAGTAGGGAACCAATATTCATTTTGTTTAAACAGCAAACTATCTCTTTCACAATAATTCGATTTAGTTGTACGCGTTATATAAAATCACCACTTATCAAAACATTCCAGAACTAGGTCCACAAGGCAAAACCTTCTACAAAAGCATTAACGTATTTCAACACAGTTACATAATGGATATTATTCAATAAAGATATAAGTCTAAGGACCTAAATTATGTAACCACATTGAAATCTAATTCCAGTATAACAATCTTTACTGCTTAATCTCCCCAAACATTGTGCCTTTCTCTCAACTTAATTAATTTGCATTATTCTCT
>LBNU01014367.1:16091-27585 GCA_014162995.1 Artemisia annua | reverse complement strand
ACAATACACATTAAAGACACAAGTCAAGTCACATCAACTTATTGCTAGCCTACATGCATTGATTCATGGCAAGTTAAGCACATAACCTATACATGAATGCATGTCTTAAAGTATCCATTTAAATATATAAAACCAAGTTTATGTTTAAATAGAAATGCAAAGTCTAGTTATATAAGACTTAAAAACTAAAGTGATGTTTTATTACAAACTAAAGTTTGTACTTTGTCATTAACAAAACTTAGCAAAGATCGTTAAAATATAAATAACGTTTTTAGGCGATATTTGTATTAACAAGAGGAATTCACTACAAGTTCAAGATGGTATGCAAGGAAGAATCAGAAAAGAAATTCATTTTTTCATATGGCATGGGAGATGTTGCAGTCAAGATAGGAAATGAAGAAGTCATAATCAGAAATGTCCAATATACCCCAGAGGTATCCTTGAACATTCTGAGTTATGATCTTCTTGAAGAGCAAGGATTCATGGTTAAGGTAGACAATACGAAGGCAGAAATTAAGTACATGTATGAAGAAACAAAGGCTGCAAATGATGATGGTACATGGACAGAAAAATTGGATCAAGAATGGGGACAACAAAAAGCAATTGCAGATCACAACAGTTACTTGGAAAAATACTTTGAATCACTGAATAAGAATGAAGAAGAGTCTCTGATTAAAGGTTAGATATCTCAATTGTGATGATGCAGAAGTCCATGATTACATTGATGAAGATTATATAGTTATAATGGTAAACTTTATGCTTTGAAAGTTAATTCCTTTCCTAGGTTCTTATCTTTCATCAATTTGATCAAAAAAGACAGCATAGTGTATAGGAATTGGGATGTGTTCAGGAAAAGATACTTAGATATGATTAAATGGTTCTATCTAGTGTATCTAAATTATGAGTACTTGGATGAAATACCACCTATGGTAGGGGCTATAAGGATAGATTTGCTTGCACTGCATAAGATTGTAGATGAGTTAGGAGGTTATGTTTCAGTCTCTTTAGGGGACAAATGGGGTAAAATTGCACAGTTACAAGGGTTAACAACCAAGGATGGGAACATTATTAAGAGTGTTTTTCAAAAGTTTGTGGACATGATTGTGGTGTATCATGATACTGCTCAAGTTAAATGGACAACAGATGAGCCTATGTATGAAAGAGGGGAAAGCAGTTGGACTGCACAGACAAGGTACCCAGATGGCTTAGATGAATTGACAGTTAGGGATGAGCATGCACAACATCAAGCAAACCGTATTGGTGTTATCAATGAATCAAATGAAGAAGGAATGGTTGAAGAAACAAGCAGTGGAAGCAGAAATGACTTCACAGTCATTGTTTGAAGAATTGAAGGAAGTACTCAGAAGACTACATGATTTTATCATTAGGGAGGAAATGTAGACTCTATAATGATAGAAATCAATGTATAAGACTTATAGTATAATAGTTATTGTCTGTATTTTATTATGTAAAGTTAATGGGTCGAATTGTAAATTAGAATGGGTCAAAATTGGCGCCAAAGTAGAAACAGTTATATTAGTTATGACAGTTATTTCCCAAAAGTCATAACCTTTGGAAATAACTGTCACATAGAAGGTCATGTCGTTTCATGAAACATTGTATCTCTAGGTTATGTATATATATGTTTTTCTCAGAAAAACATATCAACACTTATCATTATAAATCAATAAAAGTTTAGTTTGCAGTTTATCTTTGTCTCAAAATATTGCATACTGTTTCATTCGTTTATCAAACCAGAAATGTCTAACACAAATCAAAACCTGAGAAACAAACAAGTTGGCATGAATCCTGTGAACAAATATTACAGCTTTGATGGTATCTCTCTGAAATGTAAATCCAGTTGTTTTATCTTGTTGGGCATTTAGTAACATGTCAATGAAATCTTTCCCACCATTAATTTTAGCATCTTCTCCTATTTTGTTGTTAACATGTTCTTCAATAATATCTTCAAGAAACTCATCAAATTCTTTTACAACTTTTTTAGCTCTCCTAGTTAAACCACTGAGTTGATCTACCCATGACAACCATGGAATATAACTCCCAACACTAAAAAGATTAAACATACTAAGGTACCTTCTCAATAAACTTGTGAGCTTTAACCCATCAAATATCCTCCCAAGGGCCACCGTACAAATTACATTTTCGGCAAGTGATACAAGTAATGCACTCATATCAACTGAAGAACCAAAACTTTCGCCAATAACACCAATCATATGACCTATCTCTTGTTCTCTCACATTTTTGAATGATTTAACTTGTGTACTACTTAAAAGTTTAGATACTATGATGCTCTTCAACTGCCTCTAGTATTCCCCACTAGGAGCAAAGGCTATGTCCTTACAACCATACAACAATATGTCCAAAATTGGAGAGCTGGGCCGACTAGCGAATGATATGTCATGTGTTTTCATGACCTCTTGCGCTACTTCAGAACTGGAAGCTACAAGCATGGGTACGCTACCAAGGTGAAGGAGCATAATAGGACCATGTTTTTCAGACAATACTTGGAGAGACCGATGCGGGGTTGACCCTAATTGGTGGAAGTTTCCGATAATAGGAAGCTTATGTGGTGACGGTGGTAAGTTTTTCTTAGTTTTCGAATAAAAGGAAACCCATTTGATTATGAAAAACATCAAAATAAAAGATGAAAGCCAAGAAATTAGAAGAGTTTGTAAGGAAGGGATATTTGCCATGATGTCAGTAGCTAGATTTTCTGGTAAGAGTTTTTGCCCTTATGCTTCATGGAAGAACGCTATTTATAGAAAGTTCGGTTTTGGTGTACGCTCATCATATTAAATTACTCTAATCTAACAAATTAAATCGATTCCCTCATTTCATACATAAAGCCTTTTATTTCTCTTTTGGGGGTCTATAGTTAGCTCGCTGCGACATATATTTAATTTTAACACAAACTTGAATTAAGCCGCTAAAAATGGCTTAGATCTACACCTCGAAAGAGAAAAGGTAATTAAAAGAATTAAAACAAAAACCAGTATTTTTATTATTTAAGTTTCATTAGTTGGTTCCGCATATCCGAACATTTTAAGTATTCAATATTCAATCCCCCGTTTAAGAGAAAAACAATTAGATTTATGAATTTTTCCTCGCTAAGGTTTGGATCAATTTTTTTTTCTAAGATAAAAACCCCAATCGAGCCACTTATGACAACGTGATCCCGGACTCGACCAGAAGACCTATCAAGCCTGGTAAATCACTAGCATTCCACGATTGTGGATTATATGGCTTGGGAGGGTACGTGGCCCCAAGAATTTTACAGCTAACGAGATGTGAACTTCAGAAC
Organism: Artemisia annua; assembly: GCA_014162995.1. Taxonomy (NCBI): domain Eukaryota; kingdom Viridiplantae; phylum Streptophyta; class Magnoliopsida; order Asterales; family Asteraceae; genus Artemisia; species Artemisia annua. The sequence goes on along the minus strand of LBNU01014367.1, from coordinate 24,263 downwards.
AGTAATATTGATTCTTCCAAGACCTTATCACTTGACTGACTCTCGAGGTTAGATTGGCTCAATTTCTGAAGCCATGATCACAACATGTCGCTAGCATGTGTGCTGAACTGTGCGTTGCTAAGTTAACTTAATTTAACTCTCATATGAAAGACATGAGTCGGGTGTCTAACCATTTGGGCTTTCTGATGGAGAATAAGTCTTATAGAGTAGTAGTATTTGTTAGGCATATATAGGATTAATTAATGGTTTCTTTTCAATTGATATTACGGCATTTCTTGTTAGGGGTCTTTAGGCATTTGATGTTTCCCTCTGCTAGCATGTTTTGACAAACGATAAGTTTTTTGAGAATTTTTCATCTGAAATATTTTTGGCAAAAGTCCAATAATGGTTAAGCATTACCTATATTTGGTTACACATACTCCTACATCTAAGATGTATGGACTATGGATGTTTACAAATCTATCTAAAAAAGATCAATGAATCAGATGAACATAACAAGTCGATAAGTGCACCTATGATCAAGAATGAAGTCAATATGTAGCCTCTTTATAAAAAAACAAACAATGTTATATCATTCAGATTCAGACTTTATAACCACCTCTTACCAGTAAGATGTGGTAGTCAGATTCAGACCCATAACATCTTACTGAAAAAAACACACCCTAAGAGACCAAACTTAAAACCTCCCAAGCAGCTAGTTTGGGCAGCCTTTGGGCTTTTTTTCTCCGAAGCAACTAAACATAGGTATTTCATTCGAGGTAAGCGCTCAAATGCAAAGTCACACAAAAATAAAAAGTATAAAAAATCACCAGTTTGCAACATGTGTCCTTCCATTCTTTTTCCCTCCAAGTCACCATCTATTCTTCTCTTCCCTTAACCCCGATCCAGTTTTCTTCTCCTCCCAACCACTATCAATTTTTTTTTTTCATTTTACTTTATTAAATTTGTGATTATATCAATTAAATTCATGATTTAATTACATCAATTTGATGATCCAATTTCTTCGATTCGGAATCTAATATCTTCAATTCCACGATAAGTTTCTTTAGTATTTCTCATATTTTATTTCAAATTGAGATCAATAAATATAAATGCATCATTAATTCTTCAACTTTCGTTGTTCTTTCAAGTTTTTTCTTTAAAAAATTCAAACAAATAAAGTGTTTATGAAAATGTATACAAGGTGTTTTATGAAATGTTTCAATGAAATTTTGTTAACAAAAGATTTTAAAAGTGTAATCACGTAAAATAATGTTTAGTAATTCTTATATTTGGGATGAACTTTGAATATAATACAATGTTCATTGGTTAACTCACATTGTTCATCAATTTTTTTTTAAGATTTTTTTAATCATAATGTTTATCAGTTTTCTTTGATGAGTAACATCACAATATCCATCAGTTCACGTTGTTCATCAGTTTTTTTTAAAGAACTTTTTCTTTTTTATGGATATTAATTTTTTTTAATTGAAAAGGGTATAATGGTAAAAGTATATTGCTGATATAAATAATGCATAAAAACGTTATTTATATTTTTCGATATCTCTATGTTTTGACGATCACAAAATGTAAAAACATTAAACGTAAAATTACTACGTAAACAAGTATTAAGTTAGTTTATATCATTTTATCCAACTAAATCACTTAAGGTATGAATAAACAAATGTCTAATACATTTTATGATCAAAGAGATGTTTATTTAATTATTACAAAGTTTATTAAATCATATAAACATATTATATATTTTTGAAAAACATTTTTGGTAATAAAGGAAAAGGTTTAATTCATAATAAATATATGAATTCAAATTTTTAACCAAAATCAGTTAGTTTTTCTCCAAATAAACTTTCCCCACAAAAGACAAAAGCTCCAGGCCGTTTCAGGAGGGCGGCCCCCTTAATTTGAAGGGGCCGGCCACCATTTAAGGGGGTCGGCACGCTCCTGAGGCCAGAATCTTTTGGCTATAAATACAGGCTGAATCCTGCATTTTTTCCTCACCTTTTGCACGAATATTTACAGTCCAAATCCTTTCCAAACATCCTTCTAAATCCTTTGATCATAAGATTATAAGTCTTTGTTTCAAGTGATTCAATTCCTCATCCTTCAAAGTGCAAGAGAAGAATACTCCTTCAACAACAAGTTAAAGAAGTATTGTAGATATTACTAGTAGTTGTGTATAAAGGTGTTGTGTGATTGCTATTAGGAGATCTAGTAGTGTTATTTGTGAAGTAAAGTAGTGAAGATAGAGTAGTGTTGTGAAGTAGAAGTAGTGAAGTAGTTATGGTGTGCATAAGTTGTGTAAAAGTCGTGATAAGTTGTGAAGAGTTGTGAGATTGGTTCTAGCTTGTATTAGGACTCGACATTTTGCTTGGTGTCGTTAAACGGTGTAAGCAAAGGTGTGTAAGGTTTCTCCGCCATAAGGGAGTTTGTTGACATAGTGAAGAAAACTCTCGAGTTAGGTGCTCGGGGAGTGGAGTAGGACGAAGAGGAGATTCGTAGCCGAACCACTATAAATCCTTTGTCTCGCGGTGCTATACTTCTATCTCTATCTCTTTATTCATTTACTTACGTACTTGTCATTATATACTTACGTAGACATAGTTGTTTATAATTGTGTAAGCAAGTTGAGTTCACATAAAATTAGAATCGAAGTTTTTCATAACCAAAGTTTTGTAAATTAAAAAGACGTAAAACTATTCAACCCCCCCCCCCTTCTAGTTTTCCACAATTGGTATCAAGAGCAAAGTCAAACAAGATTTTTAAAATATATTGTATTTTAAAACTTGAAATCGATCTATGGAAATGAAAAAATATTTAGAAGGGAAAATTATTTTCAAACCACCATTTCTTGAAAATGTAAGTTTTCTTGAATGGAAAAAACGATTCGAAAGTTATGTGAAATCAATAGACTATGATCTTTGGCATGCCATTCTAATTGGTGATGTTCAATCAATAAAAACTACTTTTGAAAAACAAAATAACTTGGCAAAATTTATTATATACAAAGCTCTACCAAGAGTTGAGTATGAAAGAATATTTTTTTTGTCAAACGGCAAATGACATGTGGAAAAATCTTTCAAAATTTCATCAAGAAGAATGTCAAGCCAAAGAAAAACTTACACATAAGATAGTAGCAAAAGAAAGTATAGTAGACAAATATTTAGTTGAAATGAGTACAAGTGCTACTAGTTCAAATCTTTTGTGTGAAGGTAATGATGCCGATGACAACACGAGTCATGACAAGAATGAACAAGAAGAACGTGTAGAGATGGCAACCGAGAAGGAACTAAGTGACGATGACAATTCTAGTTCCGAAAGTGAAGACGAAGAATATGCAAAGGTTGTTAAAGAGTTCAAAAGACTTATTAAAAAGAGACAAAGAGCACAAGATAGAAGAAGAACAATCCGAAGGAAAAGATTTGATGATGAAGACAAAAATACTAAACAAGAATGTTTTGTCGCTTAAGCATCAAATGAAATATGCCTAGGAATTAATTTGGAACCCGATGAATGGGTAAAAGATAGCGGGTGCTCAAGACACATGACGGCGAATCGCAAATTATTCTCTACATACAAAGCATACAATGGAGGTAACGTTATTTTTGGTAGTGATCGTCGTGGAAAAATCATAGGCAAAGGTACGATCTCTCAAGACTCCCTAACTATTGAAAATGTTGAACATGTAGATAACTTAACATATAACTTGCTTAGTATAGGTCAAATATGTGACAATAAGTGTAGGGTTACCTTTACTGATAAGAATAGTGTAATTATTAAGGATGATAAAGTCATAGGTAGAGGAATTAGGAAAGGCGGCGTATATGTCATGAAACTAGGAGATAAATTGGAAGATAGGATATGCCTAGCGACCTTAGACGAAAACTCCACCTTATGGCATAGGAGATTAGGTCATGCAAACATGCAACAAATACAATCTTTGGTGTCTAAGGAACTTGTTAGAAATTTGCCTAGTCTAAAATATAATCAACATTTTTGCGACGCTTGTAAAATAGGAAAACAAGCACATGCTAGTCATAAAGCTAAAAATATAGTATCCACTATTAGATGCTTAGAACTACTTCACATGGACCTCTTCGTCCATTCGCGGTGCGGAGCTACGGTGGAAACCGCTACACCTTAGTTATAGTAGATGACTATTCACGATACACGTGGACTAGGTTCCTAAGCGATAAAACCGAAGCCTTTGAAAAATTTGAGACATTTAGTAAAATGATACAAAATAAGTTAGGATGCCATGTAGTCTCAATTAGGACGGATCATGGTAGGGAATTTGATAACAAAGTAAAGTTCGGAAAATATTGTGATTTAAATGGAATATCTCACAACTTTTCCGCTCCACGTACTCCTCAATCAAATGGGGTAGTATAAAGGAAAAATAGGTCTTTACAAGAAATGAGTAGAACCATGTTAAATGAGAAATCTATCCCACAAAAATTTTGGTGTCATGCCGTAGATACTTCAACATATATACTTAATAGGGTGTCTATTAGACGAATTCTAGGAAAAACTCCGTATGAGTTATTAAGAGGTAGAAAACCAAATATAGGCTACTTTAGGGTATTTGGAAGCAAATGTTTTATTCTTAATACAAAAGATTACCTCATTAAGTTCGACCCTAAGTCATACGAAGAAATTTTTCTAGGATATTCGTAAAATAGTAAACCATACATAGTCTTAAATAAATACACTATGAAAGTAGAAGAATCCTTAAATGTAACCTTTCCTTACCCTTAGATGATGATGATGATGTGATTGAGGAAGAAGCTATTGAGGTTAGTAAAAATAAACCTTCAGAAAATGATAACGAAATAGAAACATTAGAAGAAAACGAAATTGTAAATATTAAGGAATCTAAGTCACATCCATTAGACAACATCATAGGTAACATAAATCAAAGAACACTTAGATCACAAGCTCAAGATAATAATAACTTCTTTTGTTTTGTGTCAACATGTAACACCCCCAATTTTGAAAAGATGCAGCGGAATTTAGATTGGGTGTTACTTCATAGTTCACAGTTTTCTAGTAAAAATGATTATCATTTTAGTCATTTTAAAAGATTTATCATTCGAATTTATAAATATCAGGGTTTTACAAAAGTGAGGTCCCATTTGTTTTGTCAGATTTTATTAAATAGGTTTTCGAATGATAGAAGGGTTTATAGCCTTTATAAGTATTCGTGCTCCTCCGTGCCATCTTGCTCATTATGGACCTGAGATAAAACATGCTAAAAATGTCAACACAAAGGTTGGTGAGTTCATAGAGTTTGTAAGTAAGCATTGATTTCCAAAATCAGAGAGTTTGTGAGTTCATAGTAATTGTAAATAAACAGTTGATTATCAAAATCAAAATGTGAGTAAATCCATATAGTTTAACCAGTTAATTATCCAAAATCAGAGAACGAGTAATTGCCTTAACCAGGTCAATAATAGTTTTGTTGGTTTGCCCTAAAAACTAGGTCAACACCAAAGTAGTTATGATTTATCAAGTAGTAGTGATTTCCTGCTATATAGTGAACACAAATCCGAGTTTGTCCAAAGACCAGTGGGCTAAGCATTTTACACCCATATCATTTATCAGCGTAGCACTGTGTCATGACCACAGTACCACCATGCTATTGCCCTAAGCCTCATGACACGCAACGATTAACAGCCAATCATAATCTCAAGTTATGACGGTAAATAAGTAGGCCCCCAAGTAGGTATTTGCTAGTAACCTATGAAGTTCAAATAAAGTGCGTTTGGTGGTTTTCTCCAACAACCAAACGGGGATTGTCAGTCCCTAATAGTACTATCCACAATTATTTACGTTCACCCTGCAAGTGATTAAGGCTCATGATGTAGGGGACTTTTAGCAATAGTGTTAAACTTAGGCAATAGTGAATCGAGTATAGCATACAGTTGAAAAGTCACTTGTAATCATGTCTATAGCAGGTATCTCCCCATGAGATATAAAATGTGTAAACTTGTAAAGTTTATATGAACTCACAAGAGAGATCAAGAAGCTACAGATGGGATATTGATATGGAATTTGTCCTCTACTCCAACAACCAACCTGACGGAGGTGAGAATCACAGCCACATGCGTCGAATTCAATAACGATCCCCGAATTCCTTGATTATACTAAACTCCCCCACAATATATTTCATACCGTTCAAACACAAGAGCACCTTCGTAGTCAAACTTATCCATAATGCGTCTCAGATGTTAGTATGGGTGCGGACACTTTTTTATCGATAATCGTTCTCTGAACTAGCAAGTAACGCACATAGTAGATGCCTATCAGTTGTCAGAAGTCCTTATTTTTTGCGTGGTTCCATCAAACTTTACAGGATGCGAAGACTTACAAAATATCCCCGACCTTTTGGCGATGCAACATAAAATGTGTACTTTGTAAAGTTTATTTATAACTCACTATATACTTCAAAATTTACGAGGTACGGCTTCTGCCTTGTAAAAGTATACATTCATTTTTTGACATATGTTAGTCCATTTGAAGGATTGTTCAGCCTCGGCTCACTCGATAGAGTAAGTTGTTAATATAAACAAATTCAAGTAATATACAAGTTATGTTATGTGGTTTATTGGTGGCCTTAGTGCTGTAACTAAACCTTCTAAACATGAGCACATGGGAGTAAACAGGAGGGTATGGTTGTGTATTAAGCATTGTGTCTATTAATATGGGAGGAACTACAATACATAATGACCTAATTATCCTTTTAATATTTATATATCATGAAAACACGACCTTGTTTTGGGGATTAAGGGTTCGACTTATCGAGAATTGTGGTGTATAATTTTAAAACACTGATGGGAAAATTACCATATTGGTCATATATGCGAGTGGTTCAATTCGTCAACAGACTAACACCTTAATATGTGGGCAATAAAACAAAGGTTCTCAGTAACTAAAATTCATAATCCAACTCTCTCTGGTCTTTTTTTAATATCGCACGGTCGTTTAATGTTTGATATTTCTTCTTTGTAATAATAATTGTATTAATATCAAATGTTAGTTGACAATAACTATATAATTGGTGAAATATTGAGTTGTAGTCCATTTTTAGAAATCTATTTATATATTTGAAATGCTTCTTCATTTGTCGATGTAGCGACAGTGATGGTCTAATAATCTATAAGGTTGTAAAACGTTTATTAACTTACAAAAGTTTTAAGTGTCAAGTTCATCTTGAAGGTTGAAAGTTGTAAAACCATATAAGCTAACAACTTATAGAGAAGTTTTTAAGAATATGTCAAGGTGAGTGTAAAAGTTGGGTTGTGAAATTGTAAAGGGATTAATTATAGTTTTAAACTTATAAAAGTCTGTTAGAAAATAAGAAGTGGTGCACTGAAACTTGAAGTGTTGAAACTGTCAAATGGCAAAAATTGTAAAGATAACCAATAAAAAAGAAGAAAAAAGCAGGTCAGGGTCAAGCCCCTGACCTATACGTTTAATAGATAAACCACCCAAGCCAATAGACTACCAGCTTGTTGTTTTATTTCCCAACAGATTAATTAAGTAGAGCTTCATTTAGTATAAGTGGTTTTACTCGGTAACCTATTGAACCAGTGTATTGTTATGATAACTGGTGTCTTGTGTTTCCATTCAGCTTTTGCAATCAAGAAGTTTATGATACATTATGAGTTAAGTCCGCAAATAAGCCTGAGTTTCTTTAAGTGCAGACCTAAAATAACCGCTCCGACTTTATTTGGAGTTCGCGACTCAAAAATTAACAACGAGACCACGCATCTTTAAAATGGGTTAAGACAAGTTTTGTGAGCTCGTTTTAATTCGATAAGCTTATGACAATAAGTTTTCACTATCTATACGTTTTCATTAACCAAACCTTTATTAGTATGCAACATAATTAATGCCAAGTTTTACAGTGAGTTAAGAGGTGGGTGTCGAGTGAAAAGGAACGAAAACGAAGTCATTTCTAGTACAAAAACTTCACAGTAAAACATGATACTTAAGTTCAAAAACAAGTTCGACATAAACATGAGTACTAGCTCTCTACTCGCGAGTTTATATGTTACTAGATAAGATTACAGACCACACAAGCTCTTAAGAACCACAATGGTTTCCATGAAAGCTCTGAATGTGGAAGTGCACCATACTCGACTCGTGAAAACAAATGTGCAACGCCTCTTA
>LBNU01014366.1:3101-14648 GCA_014162995.1 Artemisia annua | reverse complement strand
AAAATACAATTTCAATCTCGTCGGGATATAACGACCCGGGAATACACTGTGCTTACACCGGATCATTAATTGATCACTCTCTCCCTCATTTGACTTAGTTGACCACACCTGGTTGACTGGTTAGTTTGGGACGAGTTAATATACGATCACAGGTGCAATTTAGTGTTATACATTGTGTTGATAACTTATACAAGAAAATACATGTATAAAAATAATTATGTAGATATCACATCTGCAAATAACAAGTTTACGACTATAAATTGATAAGTTGGAAAATAAACAGGTTTATGACATTAATTAAACCAAATAAATTAATAGAAATACCTCATTGATATAACCTGCTCTGCATATAGTTTAGGCACTTAGGTGTTCAATTAGCTAACATCGATCTCAAATAAAACATATATGCTATAGATTTTGTTGTGGGTTAAAAGTGAAAAACTACAAACAAATATTATATGTTAGCTGAAATTATTAATGAAAATTAAAGCAGTATGACATAAACTATTAAATGATAACTAAAGACATTTTACTACGCCGAATTTTTAACTTTAATCATCAAACAATAAAGCTAATCCATAATTAGAGAAGTCATTAAACATAATGAATATGAGAGGTCAATATAGAAGACAAGGGGATCTCACGAGATATAAAAATTTGAAAATTATGAAAAAGTGACAACTGATTATATATTAGTTCTATTATTATAAGTTTAATCTCAATAATTAATCACCTATTGAAAAAGCAGTGGATGATGTTTATTTGTGAGTAGCATCACAAATATTTCAATTCACATAACCAATTATTGTGTACCTTTATATTTGTTGTTTTTTTTGGTTGTAACATTATAAATATATACATTTATTAGGGTTACTTAACCCCCAACAAAGTGGCCCTTCCTTTTGGCTCGGGTTATTTGAGGCCCATTTTGTTATGTCTCAATTTGGTACCCGATCCGTCCTGTGCATCTCCACTCATGACTCCTTCTTTCCTAGAGGGTTCGAGTGGGTGGTAAATCCACCGGTGATTAACCTGCATCCGATCCAAAAAAAAGAGGCGACACTGTTATGCTACAGTTGCCTGTGAGGGAGTGTACAGGAACTCTATTATTTTAATTCATTTGTGGTTCTTTGAGTGCCAGTTGTTCGTAGCTATAGTGCTATCCTTTCTTCCAGCCACATATTAGTTTGGGGTTGGTTTATTTTGGTCTGATTGTGGTTCGGGATTCTTCATAACGACACACACAATTTCTTTGTGGTGAGCCAAATTTAGGGTTCTTCATAACAACACCAAAAAAAATCATAAACAACAAAACAAATCGTGAAGTTAAATTACTTCGATTCTTTAAGATTACAACCTATACAGTTGGAATACGGAGGTTCTGACATTAAATTGCGAACCGAAGAGAGATCCATTCTTCTTTCCCGCCAACCTGCGTGTAGTCTTAAAGGAACGATTTCGGTTAACGAATCGATTCCAAAAATAATTTCCAAGTTTTTTTTACACACACCCCAAAAAGCCACATATTTGTTTGGGGTTGGTTTATAGGATTCTTCATAACGACACACATAATTTCTTTTTGGTGAGCCAAATTTAGGGTTCTTATTCTTTTTTAATTCTTTTTTTTAAACAAAAATTTGTATTTTTTATTCATAGTTTTATGTTTAATTGCAGCCGCGAATGTGTCATTACGAACATTTATCTGTTTTGTTGGGAGAATAGGTTTCAACAGCCTTTGCCTTTCAACAGGTAATAGATTTTTTTTTAAGATACTGTTATGATCTTTTTTGATCTTTCATAATGGGGTTTGTTATTTAGTTAATTTAGATTAGATGGTTAAACTTCCAATTTTTTTTAAAAATTGAAATTAGTTTATAATTGTGTTTGTATTTTAATGAATCGGGTGTTTTGATGTTTTTCCTTTTCGGTAAATATTGTTATATTTATTGGGTTTTAAAAGGTTTTAAGTGCAGAAATGGTGTTCCAATGATATATCTTTCAGATGATTGGTGTAAATTTCTTAATGTCGTTTGTCATGAATTTCGATAAAGAAATTATTTGCTTGAGTTGATCATTTTTAGGGTTAGGTTGTTATTGGTTTTTAAAGATTAGTTTTTATGTTGGTCTTAATATGACGTAGTCTATTTTGGTTGGTGTTATTGTTGTTTTCGTGTTATAACTTCAAGAGCTGAAAAATATATTGACACAAAAAATGACTTGACCTGTCGTTTAAGGGACTCAAATCCAGTTATGTAGTGAAGTTTATCTAAAACGAAAAATAAACTTAAATTCGGTTGTGTAAGAGGTGTTGATTGTATGTGGTTTGTAAAAGTTTGTAACTTTTACCATCTTTGGTTTGTAGGTTGATGTTATGTCACTGGAACCACAGTTTTTTACAACCAAGTGGATGGCTGTAGAAAATCATGGTTTGCGTACGCTTTGCTGCCAATGTAGTTTTGGTTTCTGGTGTTTGTCTGCTAGATATGAGTAAGCTAATGTTGGATTAGCCTTATCCGCTGCTATCTTAGCAGGGCATCATGGTCATGTGTTTGCAGCCATGGGGGTGGACTCACATCTTGGCAGGGCAACTCACTTGGTTTGCAGCCATGTCGTACGTCATGTGGTTACGCTGGGCTGCATTAAGCTTGCAGATGTGACCACCTTGCATCCAATGCAATGTATACTTTTTTTGCAGTTTAATTTAGATTGCTATCTTGAGGCTATGATGAGTTTTAACTGGTCATGTTAAAAATGAGATTCCCTGTATCTTGGCATGGCAGCTTGTTAGAGTTGCAGCCATGATGGGTGCATCCATTTTTTTCCTAATTGCTGCCCTGAGCCTATATTTGAAAGCCTGATATCTTCAGCGTGTGGGCGATGATGAACTTTTTGCGTATTAACCATTTCATGAATGTGGCTAGCGCATTCCCGCAACTTGGCTTGGTAACCAGGGTTGTTCTGTGGTTGCAGCCATAGCGGGTGCGCCATGTTGCCCAAAGAAAATGCAGTTCTGAGCCCCATCTTTACTACCTTGGAAGAAAAACTACAAAAGGTATATTTCTTTTCTAATTTATCGTTTTAAATATCCACGTTTTGTGCTTATGGATTTACCTTTCCTTTTTTTTTTACTGAATGCAGGTAATAGCCAGGACAAAACCCGTGTTGTCAATAACAAGGAACCGGTTCACAGCCCTGATTCCGAAGTTGAGTAAAATACTTTTTTATCGCTTTTTGACTAATGTCTATTCTTTGTATAAAATTGTTTTAATTATTTGCTTTTTCTTTTGGCTTTTTGATTTTATTAAACCATAAGCTTGGTAAGTTTTTATTAGTTTAGGCTTATTTGTAATGAGCTTGCTAATGTTCTATTATTTATTCCTTAGGAGGTGGCATCTTTTAACAGTTAACTTTATTTTGTTTTGTGCTACCAGACAATGGGCTAATCACAATTGACATATTTTTTTCTTTTCTTTTTCAGTTTCCGCAGCGATAATGGAAGAGCGCATAAAACATGAGAGGTACCCGTCGATTCAGATTATGTGTAGGGCCTGTCAATAGGTATTTCTATAAAATACATGCTATTTTTGCTGATAACTTTTATGTATAGGGCCTATCAATAGGGTATATGAGATTAAATTAAGTAGGGGGTGTTTGTTGAAGCTTATTTGTCCAAATTATGAGCTTATTAAACTTTTGAAAACTATTATGGTCACAATTTTGGGTTTATAAGCTTATCCTGATAGACGTTTGAACCACTGTTATTGCAGTCAAATTGACAATGGGTTTGTGGACATGTTTTTGTATTTTTTATGAAAATGTCAGACGTGTCCCATTCTTTGGTAAAATCGTGTTTTTATTTTACCTGAGGTCGATGCTAAAATGTGTGAGTTTGCGAACTGAAATGGGTATTCAATTGGGGGCTGAAATAGGGCGATTAGGGTGAAAAACTGAAATACATGTGTTTCGGGCCTGCAACGGGTACTAAAATGGCTACTGACCCTGGTGTGGCGTTTTTAGTTTATAGAGCTTTTGATAGTAGTTTCGGTTTGAATCCTATGAGGGTCTTTGGGATTGTTTAATAAATCGGTTATAAATTGATGCGGCTAAAAAGCTTAGAGAATAGGTACTTCAAGAATTAGTGTTTGGATTTGCTTATTATGTATAAAAATGCTGTAACTAGATGGCGAAATAACGTGCAACTTATCAACGTATGTGAAATAACGAGACAACGTGTGCTGTCAATTGGTTTAGAGTAGAATTTTGATTTTCGTTATAGGAAATATCAGAAATATGGGCCTACTGATCTAACAAATACAATCTTATCGGAAATATCACAAAAAAACTAATCACAGATCCACAGATACAATCTTATCGGAGAAAAGGTACAGCACATAATCAGAAAACACAAACACAAAGAGACATCAAACACACGCATCACTCATAAAGACACAACAGATTAGTTTTATGGTAAATTTGGTTTGATTTTTGTTGAGATTTTAGATTTCGATGTTTTTTTAATGTGATAGATTATCTGGATAATTTTTTTACAGTTGGTTGATTCTTGGTGACCTACGACTATTGCTGCTGCTATGTAGATTTCAATTTTGGATTACATCTTTGTTAGTGGTGATAGCTGGTATTGTTATTATCTTTTTTTTTATTTATTTTTGTTTAAAGGTGGTTTGTTAAGTTTAATCTACTTTCTCTACTTTGGGTGTTTGTTTAAGCGTACTTTTGTTCTTCACGTTATAGGAAATGGGCAGAGCATTCGAGCGGTTTTGACCTGTTTAGGTTCCACTGGATTGATTGAGAAACGAGTTGAAGGAGGCTCAGGTTACTCTTATTTGAATTTTGCCACATGTGAGATTTTGGTACAGGTTAGTAAGACAATTTGTTGCTCAACCAATTGGCTAAGGGAGTGATAGGAGTTATATATGGATAACGAATTAGTATTTACTCAATTAGGTTACAAGAATTCATGCTAGGATGGCCACACATGTTGTCTGGGCTAAAGAATTGCCTTGGTTTGCGAACATCAAATAGTCATACTATATCAGCATATTGCATCTGCATGATTGAAACTAAATACAGATGTGTTATAAATGTAGTGTGTGGTAATATACGTGGAATATTAGTTTTAGATGTGCTTGATATCCGTCGCAAGCCTGTTCTTTTTTTTACTAATGTTGCCATTTAAGGAAAAAGAAAAGGGGGTGTTGCTCATATAAACTTTTGCCCTTTAACCATAAATTGTAGTTCACGATTTAATAGGCCACCCTTCACTAATCAGCTATACAACATATTTGTGTAAAAAGATTAATTGCACACCATGTTCTAAATACCATATACAACACACAAATGTGTATTTTGTTTATTCACTTTTTGGAATTTATCATGATTTTTTTTCCTTCGTATTAGCACTTTATATTAGTTTCTCATGTTTAATTTTATACATGTTGTGAATTATGAAGGCCTTATTCAAATATATAGCGCAGTGGTCCATTACACCCAGGTAGAATATTAGGGTGGAGGTACTCTCAGACTAATTTGTTTTTTATTTAAAAAAAAAAGGCAATGTGGATAATGGGCACAGAACATATAGCGTCACTGATAAAGGCCTTTATATAGAATAGATTCAAGCACCAAAGTACACTATTTGTTGATATACAACCATGTGAACGAATATATACGTACATTTCTTGGCACTACATTCTTATTGCACTAAAACAGGTGCGCATTCTTAACACGAATACTATCCGTCTACTCACTGCAACTACGGATAATATGCAGGTTCTGTTGTCCAATTCAGGGAGTAAGGTTCAAGGGCTTTGGTATTTTACCATGAACAAAATATTGAACCAAAGGTATGAGGTGTATATTATTATTTCAGTTTGGTTGAACTATTAGTATATAAGCTTTTATTAACATATAGTGATGTTACATTTGATTTCTGGGTTAGAATGTCTATTGCAGAGAGAGGTGGCTGATATGACTCGACTTGGCGTTGAGGCAGATTTTCAAGTTCTGTTGCAATATTCTAAACGAGGCTGTGGGCATTTTAGGCGTTTCGTTAGTTGAACACACCCGCTAAGCAGATATGAAATCTATAAAAGAAATCTGTCTCAGGTTGTTTATTTTCTTTGTTCCGTTACCTTTCTTTTATTTTTATTTTTTGGTTAATTGAGATAAAAATATTGCTGAGACATTGGCTATTTTAATGACACCTAACTTTCGACATTGAGTGACATTTTCTCCGAGTTTGTAAACCAGAACCTTCATATTGTATTACCTAATAAATATAGAGTTGTTTGTGTGCTAAAATGTTATGCTAGAAAAATGACTTTAGCTGGCTTTTTTTTGTTGTTGCAGAAAAGTTGTTTCAGAATGATGTTTGGTTGCTAGAATGTTTTTAGCGCTGCGTTTTTTAGATGTTTTGGGCTGCTTTATAATTACTAAAGCAGGTAAAGCTAAGAGTCGATGCTTAGGTTTATAGCTTTGAGCCTTATTTGTCTTCGTCTATCTATTAAGGCAATAATAACGGAGGTAAGTACCTCTTAGCCATAAAGGTTTAAAGCTATTATTAGCTTGGATTTGACTAGCCAGGGGGATAATATATGGGGTTTCATTTCGATTGTGTTTAGATGATGCTGCCATGCGAAAAGCAATAGTGAAATCAATATTTTATTTTTTGTGAGTTTTATGCAATGAATTTATCAACTTGACTGCAATTGTGGTTACTAAGTTTAACTAACCACATTTTATTGGTCATCCCCTTATTTAGTTTTTTGAAACTTGACTTGGTTTTAAACTATAAAAGGCGGGATACCCGAAGCTGTCTATATCATTAGTTGGTTCTTTCTTACTATAAATACAAGCTAAATACATTATTTTTATCTATAAATAAATGTAGGTTTTATCGTGTTTCTGATTGATTATAGGAAGGAGCGTTTGCAGGATGAGAGTCAGCAGAAGGTTAGTGTTGCGGATGTGAGGATTGTGAATGTGCATAATGAGCTTAGTGCGTCGCTTCAGGAGATGAAACGACTTGTTGTTCGCTAAAAGGAGAATTAAAGGTATGTTCTTACGTTAAATTAATTGAAGGTTTTTTATATAAAGTGTTTCCGTTGTGCTGGGATCTTCATGGCTCTTTGAATTAGCGCAATTTGTTGGCTTACGAGCTTAATGTAACTTAGAAAGTTTTATAACCTCCCATCAGGCTTAAGTGCTTATCAAAACAGTATATCTCTTTAACTGCCAGCCACATTTTGATAGTTAATTGTCGTTTTTGAAGCAGCTATTTTAAATTTTCAAACATGTATATAAAAATTGTGGGTATACGGTGATTTTACTTTAAATAATGTCGTTTTTTTAAGGAATCGCTATTGAAATTGCTGAAGCTGTTGTTGGAGCTCTGAAAGGTGAGCCTGCTGCTACTTACTATAGTCGATGCTCCAATGGTTTTGCTCAAGTACCGAGGCCTTAGGGAACCATGCCAAATGGCATACGTAGACCAGTGCCCGCAAAACCACCAACACCATATGGAACCATGCCAAATGACTCATGTAGATTGACAGCCATAGCGTAACAACATGTAAGAACCATTTTCACCAACATGTTGCTGCCGTTTTATTTCAATGGCTGTGATTGCTCATTGATGTTTTCATGTGACATGCAATGTATATGGCAACAAGCAGATGAATACTTATTCCTTTTAAAATCGTATGATGCCCAGGTGGACCCTCAGTTACTCTAATCAGGGTGTTTAATGCCATAATCAACCACCTAAATATCTCTTAATACATAGTCTTACAGAAGTCCTATGTTATATTGTTTATGAGATATTCAAACAAAACTCATTGGTCTAAATATGTGCATTGATGTTTAATGCTAATTGTGGATTCAATTTGCGTTGAAAAAAGAAATATGATGTTCTGCGTGCGTAGAATCTATATATAACAGTTGTATGTTTTGCTTCAGGAGATGAGTCGACAGAAAAGCATTAAACATCAGTGCACAATCAAAGGCCGAGTGCACCGACTACAGATTCCCATTGGCTGAAATAGGTGGGTTTGGCTGCTGAAATCGGCGCGTTTGGGTGCTGAATTTGTTCTTCACAGATCCTTACATGCAAGTCCAACAGTCCAGGGTCAACAGCATTCTGGCAACTCGACGACAACATCAGGTGCAAGTACCTATTATCTTCCAAGAAAGCAGCAAAATCAACCACTATCACAGTCGCAAAGCCAGCGGGTGAATAGGCTTTCATTGGCAGTTTCTTAGTCTTGGTCATTTTTTTGTATGTTTCGTACAAAAATCATTTATTCTTTATAACACTTAACAAAACATAAGGACTGAAACTTATGTTTTGATCGAGAGTCCAGGGACATGGCACGGGAACGAAACAAATGCTTTTAAAATTGAGTTCCATTAGCATTTTCATTCCCACACTGCTGCTGTTAATTTGGAAACCCACTAAACTTTATATTCACAAATTGTCACAAATTGTGTTTTTATTGAATTATTGCACCTGCATTTTATGTAGAAGTAACATGTTTATATATATGTTTCAGGTTACATCTGAAGGATTGATATCTGACTTTGGGAAAGGAACTGAAAGGATGCTATTGGCTTTCAGCAAATGTGTTTTCTTCAAATAGCCCGAAAGAAAAACTATGATATGGAACTTACCCTTGCATGGGTCAATGCAAATGGTGTCATGTATTTTACTACCTTGCATGGGTCAATGCAAATGGCAGTTATCTATTTTCTTGCATACCTCATTACAACCTTACAGACTTAAGATATTGTTACTTCCATTTTTCCTTCTTTGGCAAAACTTACCGCAGCAACGCGCGGGTGATCCATCTCGTAAGTTAACAAATATTGTCACACACTTATGTCCGGAACTATATATTTAGCGAAAGCAATTAACTTAAGGTAAAAAAACGTACCTTTTAGAAAATTTTAAAGACATATTGTCAAAAAAGTGAGTCGAAGAGTTCAGATATCCATAACTTATATAAATAATTTTCATCTTTTTAATTTGTTTGTTAAGGAACAAGAACTTATACTATTTGAGCATGTTATAGTTTGTAGATTTAAAGGTTTGAAGTAAAATTTTGAATATCACGATTCTGAATCGATAAGGTCAATTTGGGCTTAAGACTTGACAATTATATTAAATTTGAGGTTAGCTCAACTTATTTTAAAACTATTTAGCTAAGAATTGCGATGCACGTTTCAATTAGATGCACCATTAGATTTATACTTCAACAGTTTATGCTGGACATTACGTAAAAAATATTTATGTTAAATTTGAGGTTAGCTCAACTTATTTTAAAACTATTTATCTAAGAATTGTGATGCGTGTTTCAGTCAGATGCACCATTAGATTTATACTTCAACGATTTACGCTGAACATTTGAATATAAAGGAAAAACTACATATTTTTTTGCTCAAACCCATTTGTAATAAATTATAATAACAAGTTTATAAAAATTAAGTTTAAAACATAAGCAATAGTTCAATTGTTTATCGAAAAAAAAATGGTGCAAGGCACGACTCAATAAAATAGTTACCTCTAGCTAAAATTAACAAAATTCTTCTAACAATCAACAAAATTATCTCGAGACAGCCCAAGTTATAGATTGTCGTATATTTAAGCCTCACCATCACACTAACAACTCGACAATTTATACAAGCATTATGCGATGAACAAGAAACACAACTACAAGAACTAAACTATAAATCAACAAAATAATTACCACTACGTAAACATTACCAAAATTCTTCCAACAATCAACAAAATTGTCACGAGACATCACGAGTTATAGATTTTTTTTTTATTTTTTATTTATTTCTTTATTTTTGTAGAATGGCAATTAACTATCTAACAAATTATATACCACAACTATCTCACATGTCTTAAGCAGGACTTGAACCCACAACAATTTGGTTTGGGAGCTTCTTACACAACAAGGGGTGTTATTGGGACATAAGCCCTTTAGTGTTATAGATTGTTGTATATTTGGGAATCACCATCATACTAACAACCCGACAATTTACAAAAACATTACACTATAAACAATTAGACACAAACATTACACTATGAATGATACAACCTGAATGCATTGCATGGATTCATAATGCCTCGTCACACTAATAACGGACTCCATTACAAGTATCGACCCGTTACAGAAAATGCAAACAATAAAGTAATTGTTAATGGGCAAATTCAATTTAGTTAAAAGCCTTATCAACAAATTAGGCGGTTGACATGCATCTAATTAGGCGTTTGGATTTGTGCTCATGCTTATAAATGGTTGCATCTAATTCAAGTCGATGCATCTCATATATGTGGTTATACTTATTTCTCATTCTTCTCATTTTAAGTTTTCTTCTCATTGGATCCTTACCCTAGTTTATTAACATTCTTAAGTTTAAGTTTTGGTGTGATTAAATATAGTTGATTTAAGATTATTTACTAATTGCATGACATAAATAAGAGATTAAGTGTTTAAATACACTGTGACTTTTCATTTGCAAAAAAATATTTGGTGTTGAGAAGTTTCAATATAAATTAGCATTAATTAAGCCTACAATGATGCATAGATACAGCAGCAACAACAACAGGAGGGAGAAAAAAAAAAGAAAAATAAAAAGGGCAAAATATTTATTAATGCATCATACTTGCCACAAATGTGATTTTCGTGTAGCGAATAAAAAACTTTTCTTTTATGGGTACTAAACTTTCATTTTTTGGTCTTTTTGATGTACTTTTGGAGGTTTTTGTCCCTCAATTTTTTAAAAATCCAAGGGCAAAAATGTCCAAAAGTACATCAAAAAGACCAAAAGATGAAAGTTTAGTACCCATAAAAGTAAAAAATTTTATTCGCTACACGGAAATCACAAAAGTGACAAGTTCAGTACATTAATAAATATTTTGCCCAAATAAAAAACACGACATTTGAAAAAGGGCAAATTACCTGAAAATGTATTTAACTTGCCACTTTTTACCATTGTATGTAGCATTTTTTTCCCAATCTGTCAATGAACTTGCAAAATCCGTTAATTGCATGTAGCGGTGACCTGTTTGACCTGTTGGGGCAGGTTAAGCTAACGATCGTTAGATTTATCATTGCAATGTTAGTCCTTTTAACTAACGATCGTTTATCATGGCTACATAGAATGACAAAAAGTAACAAGTTAGATGACTTTTATTATTTTAAAATTTTTGTACGTTTTTTACATGTTTTTGCACATATTTTTAAACGCGTTTTTATACACATTTTTATACACGTTTATACATACGTTTTTATACATGTTTTATGCATGTTTTTGTATGGATTGTTATACACACATTTGTATACACGTTTTTATGCACGTTTTTATACACACATTTTTATGCACGGTTTTACACACGTTTTTAAAATGTTTCAATACATACATTTTTTTACACACGTTTTTATACACACGTCTTTATACACACATTTTTATACGTTTTTATACACATGTTTTTATGCACGTTTTTATACATACGTTTTTATA
>LBNU01014365.1:21432-33175 GCA_014162995.1 Artemisia annua | reverse complement strand
GTGAATTACGTGTGTCGTTTAGGTATATATATGTGTATGTAATTTACGGCTAAACCGACTTTTAAGTATTACTCCGAATTTAAACGGGCCTCTACAATATTATACGAGTTTGGGCTTTTTGTAATGTTATTGGGCCGAGGGGTCTATTTTATTTTGGGCCACTTTATTATAAGTTTGGGCTGAGTTGGGTTTCTTATTATTGGGCCGCGAGTTGGGCCATTATGTATTTGGGCCGTGAGTTGGGTTTGGCCCAATATGTATCCCGCATAAAAGAAAAGTCCAGTCGCTTAACCAATTATAACTTAACAGTATTAGCCAATACATATTATCAATTCTTATTTCCAGTATTAGCCAAGTTAAATTTATTAATACTACCAATACATATGAAGTTTAACATAGGACCAAAAGAAAAATAAATAAATAAACATAAGCAGGTGGTTTTCCATTTGTGTTCGCAGCAACAGAAGGAGAGAAAAAAAAAAGAAATATAATTAACTACAATTTGGTTTTGGGTTCCCTTTGTGTACGCAGAAGCAAGAAAAAGAAATATATATATATATATATATATATATATATTGATATGTTTTCAAATAGTTATGGTGCATACATGTTTTTTATACCTTATCATTATTTTTTTGAAATCTCAAGGTGCATGCATGTTTTTTTCCCAAATATTCAAGGTGCATACATGTTTTCAATTAGTCAAAGTGCATACACGTTTTTTTTCCCTTTCAACAAGTTTTTTTAATGTAATGAAATTTATAACAAACCAATAACATAAATGTTATATACAAACTTCGATATAGATTGAAATACTTTAAAATACAAATTTCTAAAAGCATAAAAACATGAATCTAATCGATCTATACACGTGAGCACTAATAATATTCAACACAAATGGACATATGCGCACGAGTAGCCGTCAACAATTTTTCAAAAGTCGGACATATATGCACACTTGAAGCCGTGAACATTCTTGTAATTACACCTGATACAAAGAAAATACAAAAATTAGCAACAATAATATTATTAAAAATTATACATGTTCATGGGTACATGTATGTTTTAGGAAACATACTTGTTTGGCAAACACGAAGTCTTTTAAAAAAATAATAATTACACTTACTAAAAAAAATCATATATGTTTTAAGCATTCCGTTTATAAGCAATCATTTTTTAAAACATATATGTTTTGAACATACATGTTTTGAACATATTTGTTTTGAACATGTATGCATCCATTTATCCTTAAATCTATATTAACCTTAAAACATATATGCACGACACTTTTATTGATTTTGTACAAGCCGAAAAACACATATGAACCATTATAACATATGCGCATGCCTTCAAGAACATACTTGCACACTTAAAAAAAATTCAGAAAAGATAAAAAATAAAATGTTATCAAATAATTTATTACACCAAACAATCTCTAAAATCGAGTTCACTGACCGGATTAAAATAAGCATACGCATGAACATACTTGCACACTTGAAACAAAAACAATTATGTATGAACATATCTCATCACTTATGTATGAACATCCACTTGAGTTCCTTCGTTGAACAAACACTTGAAACATTTGAACAAACATATACATGACAAAAGATAATTAATTTTATTGCAAACTTGTAATTCCCCGTATAACATTTTTCGTGACAATTAAGCCTCCATTTGAGTTCCTTCGTTGAACAATAAGAAAAATATAACCGAACTAAAAAAAGTAACCAAATTAAACAACAGTAGCCACATTTACATAGTGCAACTTTGAGTTAATAAAACTGAATACTCCATCTTATATCGATACCTTTTAATTTACATAAAGAAACCGATTTGAGTTTCTAAAGTTTTCAATAGATCTTGAAACATTGATTGAAGAACCACATAAATAAACTTTTAATAGATCTTGAAACATGGTGTATAACCATAATTAAAAAAGGACAATCAATAAAATGAAAATTACAGCCATACCTTTTTGATACTGACTTTTAGCATGTAAAAAAATGACTTCAACCATTTGCCAATTATTTTAAGCAAACGAAGCACCATCTGTCATATTACTTTCAATTCGTGTGTCATATCCTAAATAGATCGAAGCAATAAACAAGTGATAAGGCGCAAAAACAATGAGATGAATATAGAGAGGGTTGTTGGTGGAGGCTAGGGTTTGTGAGAAAGATTATGGGAGAGGATTGTTGATGGAGGCGGTTTTAGGTTTTGAGAGGAGAGAGGAGAGTGTGGATAAACCGATTCCTGCAATTTTTTAGGGGAGAACAAATGTCTAAATTACCCTTACAACAGTTACACCAACCTACCTTATCTTTTAGTTATTTACATAAATGGCACATTCGTTTTTGACCATTGATCAATTAATCCAATGGTTAAAAAGTGGTTCTCGCAGTTCTTGCAGATAAGAGTGGTTCTCGTAAGAAAGTTACTAGCGCACTGAACTGTCTAGCTTCGGTTGCATGAACTTAGTGCTAGCGCAACAGACTGTTATTTTGTGTGACATTGTATTCGTTGTAATGATCACATACTCTGCCTATGGTCCAACTAAATGCTAAATACTCATGATCTACTTTACTGATATTTTTCATGACGCTGTGAGTAAAGCAGTAGTCACTAAAACTGAACTTGATTTGTATGTGAAAGGTTATTCACACTCGAAAACCTTGTGGCCCACATTACTACATTTACTTGAAAGTAAACTATATTTTCCTGAAATTGTGAGCGACACAATGGTCACAAAACTTCTATTGAACTCACATTACTTTTACTCTACATTGTTATTTATACAAACCTATGAACTCACCAGCGTAAGCTGACCTTTTAGCATGTATTTTCAGGTTTAAAGCGATAGCTTACTATTGGAGGCGTTGGCAGGGCAAGGCATGGTCATAGATGACTCTGATATAATTGGGACCGCTTTATTTATTCTATGGGCCTATTATTCCGCACTATTTTTGAACGATGTAAATGGAATATTTTGTTAAATAAAATTTTTCTAAATGGTTGAGATAAAAACCGTTCTTTGTACTCTGTGTTGTGATACCAATTACGTAGCACCCCAATGACATGTATGCTTCCGCTGAACCAGATTTTGGGGGTGTCACAGATTGGTATCAGAGCCTTAGTTATAGAGAACTGGGTATATTTTAAAACCCATACTATAACTACATTTACAAAAACAAAACCCTATGACCGCCACATGCCTGCCTGCCAAGCCTGCTGCGTTACTTATTGTAAAACACTTTCTTTAAAAGTAAGGGACATATTGCTAGTGTAACTGAGCTAAGTATTTCAAAATTCATTGAACCTCGGTGGAATATAGACTGATCACCTATATTCGACCAGGGACAGTGGGACATAGCCTGATCACCTATGTCCGACTCAGAGGTGAATTTTGTGATACTGAGAGTAGTTATAATAGAGTTATGTTCCGATTGATCCCTATTTGATTTCTAAGAAGAGCAAAAATTTCTGTGTGTGTACCTAAGCATGGTATATCATAAATGTTCACATCTACACACAACACACTGCCATCATGACACTTTTGCATCACAATACTTTTTCTCTTATATGGAATACTTTTTTTTATCACAATCTGGGTATGTTACAGTCACCCCTACCCCAAACCTTACACTCAATGGATGTTATACCTTCCCTGCTAAGTACACTACTGAGATAGCCAACTGATTGCTGGTAGCAATCAACATCCTCCTTCATGGTCGTACTCTGAACTTGCCAAACTCCCCATTCAGCAGAAATGTTATGCCCAACATAAACCTTAAGACCTTAAGGAGCAACCGGGACCACTAGATTTGGAACAGACACCTAATCCTCCATGTATCCCTCGAGAATACCAGTTGTCTACCTTGCTACCCTTTTTAAGATAATAAATTGTGTCGCTATAAGCATACAAACTATTTTCAATTATTCTACAAACCATTTTGCGGTCATCCTGTAAAATATGTTTCTACTATTTCAGGAAATCAAGATTTTTACCCTGCTACTATTTTATAAACAATGAATTGTTTTCTTATTGTCCTATAAACTGTTTTACGAATTATCTTTACATCTATTTTATCATGATGTAATAAATCGATTCATTACCTTACTACCATTCTATAAAACAACAAACAGTTTGGCTAGCATTTTGTAAACAATATTACAATTAATCTACAAGTCTTACTACACCTTACGAATTATTTTACTCCCATATGAACTGCTTTG
Organism: Artemisia annua; assembly: GCA_014162995.1. NCBI lineage: Eukaryota > Viridiplantae > Streptophyta > Magnoliopsida > Asterales > Asteraceae > Artemisia > Artemisia annua. The sequence continues at coordinate 28,939 of LBNU01014365.1, read as the reverse complement.
CTACTAAATCACAAAACTAAACTACCATTTTGCTACTGTTTACAAATAATAAATTGTTTTCTTATTACTCTATAAATAGTTTTACAGGCCGTTTTATAAACTATTCTACAATCACCTGGTGAACTATTTACTCTTTTGAAAAGTATTTCGTTACCATTTCATAAACAGAATAACCAATATTCTCCTTTGTAAACAAACCAAACCTTATAGGTGAATCTCACCCCTCTGACTGAAACTATAAATAACAATCTACCGAGTCTTAACACTATTTCATCATATTGCGAGTTACCCTATTCGTTCCTTACGATCAGGTTCCCCAATTGGTAGTGAATGCGTTGAACTAAACCACCGATATACCATCACACTCATGACGTTTTGCCCTCTAGGAGTTCTAGATAACTCAGACTCAAAACTCATTTTTATATGACCTCACTCTTGCATCAAGATAACATCATGAGGTTGAGACTAGAATCATTATCCTATTAAACTTACTCCATGAACCATTGTACCTTACCAGAAACATCAAAAGGGGATAACTACTAGCAGACAACCTAATTACCCTCGCGCAAACAAAGAGAAAACCTTAAACAATCTAATGGGACCCAAATCGGTTACAACTACCATCACCCCTTCCCGAGCACCAAACTATCGGATAACATAAACTGAATCGCGGGACGCGATTCCTTTTAAGGAGGGTAGACTGTAACCACCCGTAATTTTCCAAACATTATCTTAATAATAAATTTTTATTTATTATTACTTATCTAATTAGCAGAGCATATATGAGCTCTCTTGCCTAAATCACGGGACTCTATCCCACGTACTGGGACATACATTAACATTTGCAGACAAATTATCTTATCAGAAAATGTGAATTTTTCATTTTCTGACACCTACTGATTATTTATGTATTAAACCGAGAAACTATCTCACATTTACTAAAACATGACACCGCACGCGTACCAACACCGACTTAGTAACGGCATAAACTTAATAATTAATATCCAGAGTCGATAAATGTGTTTCTATATTACTCCTATAAACACGTTCTCAGAATTATATCTTTCCGCGATCACGCCAAACCAGAGTACCACATTTACACCGGGGCTCAACGGGACACGGAGTACACACGACACGCCCTTAATAATAAAAACAAAACCTTATCACAAAAAAAACCCTTTATTTACTAACTTATTCACTTATTTATCTTTTAGTCCTAATTTATCTCCTTTCCTTAACTGATTCCTCACACACTAATAATAATACTAGTAATAAACTTTGTAAAATTTTATTCACTCCTCTTTATCCAAATCCACACACACGTTTTCTTTTTCCTTTGAAAAGAGACGCACGTATCTTTTCCTTATCTCTCTAAATCTGCTCTCCTCAGTATACTTTATCTCCCCTTCCAAAGAGATGATAAGATATATCACTTTCACCTCTTCTAATTATCTGTGATGCGTCCCAAGATCCAGACAGCCAAACGGACTGTTTTCTTTTTCCCCTTTTCCAAGCGTGGTCACGAGATGGCTTATGAAGAAGCAATTATGACTTCTTTTGGCTATCAACAAAGTTCAATACAAGAAAGTTTAGTCAAGTTTTACTTGTTTTTCTTCTTTTTAGCCCCAGCCGATCCAAGTGAGAACCACATCTCAAGAACTTATTTCAAACCAGAAGGGTTAGCTTTGGTGTGGTCGCTTGCTTGGATTTTGATTGGATTCATTGTTTTGGCCTTCTCTTCAAAGTGTTGTAAGAATCTCANGCGATTGTTGTTATTTGTAGGCCCGGAATTTCCGACATCAGTAGTCGAGGTGTTCACATTTGCTGCCGCCAGTGCCGCTGCTACGCGCTCCTCAACTAGCTGGTCAAGCATGGCTTGGTCCACAATGAGCGGAGTTGTTGCAGTAGCCCTAGCAGTGTTTGGATTAGCACGGGTGGTTTTGTTCGATTTCCGTTTAGGAGCCATTTATCTATATCACAAAAGATGACGACAAATAAGGTTGTAAATGGAAAGAACGGTATCATACGAGAGTAAAATCATCACAGATAGAATACGCAAACAAAATAAGCCATGAATGAAGAACACAATCGAATAGATAATAACACTTTACATAGATTAATAGTCGTTGCATGGCTGCGCAGACTAGGTCTTGTTTCTCACGCGACATGTTCCTTCAAAGACGAGGGAGGAAGTGAGACGCCTAAGAATAGATGTTTTGAGGTGACATGTTAATAAGTTTGGGGCGTGACCAGATATGTCGGCGGGTTTTCCGTTCGATAGCATAGCAAGTGTTTCGAGGGAATGAGAGGAGTTTCTAAACTCTGAGTTGAGTAATAAATTTTCGCGGAATGAGGTGAGTGTTCAAATTCGGGGTTGAATAATGAGTTTACGTAGAGGAGTATAACCATCCGTAATTTTCCAAACATTATCTTAATAATAATTTTTTATTTATTATTACTTATCTAATTAGCAGAGCATATATGAGCTCTCTTGCCTAAATCACGGGACTCTATCCCACGTACTGGGACATACATTAACATTTGCAGACAAATTATCTTATCAGAAAATGTGAATTTTTCATTTTCTGACACCTACTGATTATTTACGTATTAAACCGAGAAACTATCTCACATTTACTAAAACATGACACCGCACGCGTACCGACACCGACTTAGTAACGGCATAAACTTAATAATTAATTTCCAGAGTCGATAAATGTGTTTCTATATTACTCCTATAAACACGTTCTCAGAATTATATCTTTCCGCGATCACGCCAAACCAGAATACCACATTNAAAAAAAAAAAAAAAAAAAAAAAAAAAAAAAAAAAAAAAAAAAAAAAAAAAAAAAAACTTTATTTACTAACTTATTCACTTATTTATCTTTTAGTCCTAATTTATCTCCTTTCCTTAACTGATTCCCACACACTAATAATAATACTAGTAATAAACTTTGTAAATTTTATTCACTCCTCTTAGAGAGGCACGTATCTTTTCCTTATCTCTCTAAATCTGCTCTCATCAGTATACTTTATCTCCCCTTCCAAAGAGATGATAAGATATATCACTTTCACCTCTTCTAATTATCTGTGATGCGTCCCAAGATCCAGACAGCCAAACGGACTGTTTTCTTTTCCCCTTTTCCAAGCGTGGTCACGAGATGGCTTATGAAGAAGCAATTATAACTTCTTTTGGCTATCAACAAAGTTCAATACAAGAAAGTTTAGTCAAGTTTTACTTGTTTTTCTTCTTTTTAGCCCCAGCCGATCCAAGTGAGAACCACATCTCAAGAACTTATTCCAAACCAGAAGGGTTAGCTTTGGTGTGGCCGCTTGCTTGGATTTGGATTGGATTCATTGTTTTGGCCTTCTCTTCAAAGTGTTGTAAGAATCTCAAGACCTCGTTTTGTTGTTTTCGTACACGTTTATTTTCTGTCTTATGGGGTTTAGTTGGCTAATAAATCTGGATTGTTGATTGTTGTTAATAAAACTTGCGATGTGATTTGTATACTTTTGCTGTGATGTTGTTAATCTCCTTTGTCATTCAACCTAAGTTCCTGAAACTGCGAATGATATCTTTTTCTTTTGTTGTTATTGTTTTGTGTGGCCAGCAATTAATGGGAAAACTAAAACAAAAATCGGTTGATATTGGCTCGGTATTGGAAGTGTTATTTTGGTTTGTGTGTGGTTTTTGGTTGTGGATCGAAACCCACTGTGGTCGAACCACAGTGGGAGAGTACTGGTTTTATTGTTGCTTCTTCTTACAAAATTTCAAACTCAACATAATAAATAAAATAGTTCAAGTATGAATTAGGAAGTGGGAAAAGTGTTTGGCTGTGATGTGGTTCGGACCACTGTTTGGTCGAATACCAACAGTGGGTTGGTTGCCATCTCTATTTTTGTTGTCGTCTGTTACCATCATTTACAAATCTTACTATTAGCTCATTGATGAAAGAGCCCAACTCACGGTTCTACCGCGAGCTCAAGCAACCCAGCTAGGGTGCATTGAGTTAAATACGGGGGTGTTATTTACCTACTCAAACCAACATAGGTAACCTTGGTCCCTTTTCTTCTTTTACTCATGGTGTCGAAAACAAAACTCAATCAACAAGTAGTAAAAGTATTATACTTTTTGGGTTTAAATTTGTTTGAAACTTGATATGCGTTAATTAAATGGGTTGGATTTGGGTGATGTTTGTGCACTGAAGGGCTGCTAGGCCAAAGCCCAACCCATGCCCACATAAGTCACTAGGTTTTGAGTCTGCGCGAGTCGAGAGTTTGGTTTTTTACTTGGCACTCGAGCTCAACATCAGGCGTTGATCCTACATCTTATGTCGAGAACAAACCATAAAAACTATATTGGTCTATTTCTTTCTTGCCGCTGTCGAGACACTCTACCTCGAATATTTCTTTCTCCCATTTTGTACAATGACTCATTTATGTGTAAATATCATATCTAAAAATCTTTACAATTCTATATTCTTAATCTTTTTGATACATATAAGTAACTGATTATGTAGGCGGCTAGTAGCAAAAACATTTGGCTATAAAGTTACTCTCAAACAAATTTTCTAATTTGACACATTAGAATACATTACGAATGACGTTGGACTAATAAATCCTTATGGAATAGGAGACCAAGGGCGTTCTTTGTGTTCGTGAGTGACAGTGGTGAGCCCACTCAACGCAAATATGTTAATTCATTTTATTGGTGTCCGGTTGTGTGGTCGAAGCCACACGACCCAACTAGCTTGAAAATACCTTATTTATTTCTGCTTATTTTACTGTTCTTCTACTCATTTACGCATAATTGCTCGTCCTTTCTTATAATCGACAACATATTGTGAAAACTAAATATTTACTTGGAGTAAAACTATAAGTTTTATATGTTAAAACTAGACTAAACCAATGACAACCAATGTCTTATATTCGACGACGTCTAAAGTTTTCGAGCTTCTATATACTTTATTTCCGTACTTTTTCATTCGTAAAACAATACACTTCGTCATTCATTTATCTTCTTCACTTCCAAGACCATACTTGCATTGCTAAAAATACTTTTAACTTAAATGTGCCACACAAGAAACATAACACTTTAAAACTTTCAAACTTATTACCTTCGAGTCGTGACAAACTGTAACTAAAATCTTGCCTACTATTTCTTAGTCGCGTTGCGTGTCGCAACTATACATTTGACTTCTATCCTATTCAGACTATCCTGATGTGAGTTCAATACCCCCTACTTTCAGCTTGTTTATACTGTTTGGGAGGATACATGCTCGTTTAAAAACTTAATGCTGTTTCGTAAACTCATTACTGATCTACTTGAAACATTACTATTTCCTTTTCATACTATATTACCTTACATATGGACAAGTGTTTAAATCATATATTGAGCTTATAGCGATTTTTTTTTCTATACTGTTTTGCAACTATAGGTGAGAAATGCAAAACGTTCCTGACCACTATACTGTTGTTATTTTCTAAAACATTGAGCAGTTACCTAGCCTGAACCCACTTTTGCCACCTTCATAGGTTATCCTGCTGGACGCGATATGATTAAATAGATATGCGGTGACCCCCGTTCGTTGCCAGACGGGTCAATGCGGCTTACCAATCGGTTCGAGGTATGTTTAACAGCTATGGCCCATATTATATGTGCTTACATGTAGCGCCTGAACTTTGTCTAGCTTCGGTGCTATGAACTATGCAGCGCAACAGACTGTTTTTTGTGTGACATCTGTATTCTGTAATATCAATACTTCCTATGTCAATAATGCTAAATACTCAGATCTACTTTATGACTTTTCATTGACCTGTGAGTAAACAGTGTCCTAAAACTGAATTGATTTGTATCGAAAGTTACACCTCGAAACCTGTGCCACATTCTCATTTCTTGAAAGTAAACTATATTCCTGAAATTGTGATCGACACAATTGTCACAACTTCTATGAACTCACTTACTTTTACTCTACCTTGTTATTTATACAAACCTATGAACTCACCAGCGTAAGCTGACCTTTTAGCATGTATTTTCAGGTTTAATGCGATAGCTTACTATTGGAGGCGTTGGCAGGGCATGGCATGGTCATAGCTGACTCTGATATAATTGGGACCGCTCTATTTAATCTATGGGCCTATTTTCCGTACTATTATTGAACGATGTAAATTGAATATTTTTGTTAAAGAAAATTTTTCTAAATGGTTGAGATAAAAACCGTTCTTGTTACTTTGTGTTGTGATACCAATTTAGTAGCACCCAAACATGTATGCTTCCGCTAAACCAGATTTTGGGGGTGTTACAGATTGGTATCAGAGCCTTGGTTATAGAGAACTGGGTATATTTTAAAACCTAGACTATAACTACATTTACAAAAACAAAACCCTATGACCGCCACATGCCTGCCTGCCAAGCCTGCTGCGTTACTTATTGTAAAACACTTTCTTTAAAAGTAAGGGACATATTGCTAGTGTAACTGAGCTAAGTATTTCAAAATTCATTGAACCTCGGTGGAATATAGACTGATCACCTATATTCGACCAGGGACAGTGGGACATAGCCTGATCACCTATGTCCGACTCAGAGGTAAATTTTGTGATACTGAGAGTAGTTATAATAGAGTTATGTTCCGATTGATCCCTATTTGATTTCTAAGAAGAGCAAAAATTTCTGTGTGTGTACCTAAGCATGGTATATCATAAATGTTCACATCTACACACAACACACTGCCATCATGACACTTTTGCATCACAATACTTTTTCTCTTATATGGAATACCTTTTTATCACAATCTTGGTATGTTACAGTCACCCCTACCCCAAACCTTACACTCAATAGATGTTATACCTTCCCTGCTAAGTACACTACTGAGATAGCCAACTGATTGCTGGTAGCAATCAACATCCTCCTTCATGGTCGTACTCTGAACTTGCCAAACTCCCCATTCAGCAGAAATGTTATGCCCAACATAAACCTTAAGACCTTAAGGAGCAACCGGGACCACTAGATTTGGAACAGACACCTAATCCTCCATGTATCCCTCGAGAATACCAGTTGTCTACCTTGCTACCTTTTTTTAGATAACAAATTGTGTCGCTATAAGCATACAAACTATTTTCAATTATTCTACAAACCATTTTGCGGTCATCCTGTAAAATATGTTTCTACTATTTCAGGAAATCAAGATTTTTACCCTGCTACTATTTTATAAACAATGAATTGTTTTCTTATTGTCCTATAAACTGTTTTACGAATTATCTTTACAACTATTTTATCATGATGTAATAAACCGATTCATTACCTTACTACCATTTTATAAAACAACAAACAGTTTGGCTAGCATTTTGTAAACAATATTGTAATTACTCTACAAGTCTTACTACAGCTTACGAATTATTTTACTCCCATATGAACTGCTTTGCTACTAAATCACAAAATTAAACTACCATTTTGCTACTGTTTACAAATAATAAATTGTTTTCTTATTACTCTATAAATAGTTTTACA
>LBNU01014365.1:0-19400 GCA_014162995.1 Artemisia annua | reverse complement strand
GTCTATGGGCTAGATACGGAAAATGATAAAAGTTTGAGAATCAAACAATATTTACATTATTAATTTAGTGATGTATATTTTTACCATTTTTAATTCAAAGTACTTTGGGTATAATGTATTACTAATTTTTAAGTTTAAAAAAAATTACTCGTGCTTTATATATATAGTAAAGACATAGTAATGTTATTTTTTATTTTTTAGTTTTTTTTTCATTAGCCTAACATTTTTCATTTCATTTCAATATAGGTAGACTAATTTATTAGGCATTTCATAGTTTACAAATTTTTTATTGATACGATTGGACATATGCTCCAATACAAAATGCGTGTAGGATCATCCAACATTAATAGCACGATTTTCGAATAATTTAAAATTGCTTAAATAATCTTCAATGATCATTTAAAAGTAACAAACATTTGTCTAAATTAAGAATATATTTAATCACGGTGCCCAATCCATGAAAGAATTAAAGATGAGATGGTTGACATAAGTGAAAGATTTGTAACATAAAACTCATCAATAAAATTGTCGGCCTTGGAAGCGTACGTAAATTATATGTTATTGCTCGAGAGCATATTTTTCTTAATCTTATAGGATCCACTACGATAAACTTTTAAAAAAAGTTAATAAAAGTTTTAAAGCATCTATATATTACAGTATTAATTCATAAATCATGTTATAGACCTTTCTCCATTACGGAGTATTATGCATAAACTTGTTAAGAGTTTTATAAAAATCTCATAAAATTCAAATGCGTAAAATGTAAAGGAGGTTCAGGATGTTGAATCTTTTCATTCTACATAGCATAAAACACATTTAATTTCATTATTGTTAACAAAATGATAAACCTCTTAATCATTTTTTATACACTTTCATAAACCATCATATGATGGATGCTCTTAATATATCGAATACTAGCTTAGGCTATTAGTAAGATCTTAACTCAAAATGAACTTACAAAACTTATCAGTTATACGATTTACAGATGATGAAAGAAACCAATTAGTTTAGATGTAAAACAAAAACATAACTTAGCTAGCTAATATATTTCTCGGGTATGCTATACCATCGTTATTTTTGTGCATTAGTTTGTAAATGAACGGATTGTTAGTTTTGTTACACAACAAGCAAATCTTTTCGTTGTCTTACATTTGGCCCAAAAAATCTTTTACTCTTAGAGGTTCTAGCACTCTCACCTATATATATATATACACTGAGTGGCACTATGCTCATTCAGCACAACTCCTTCAAAGAAGTTGTAATCATTTATGGTTAATCAAAATATGTCGTCTATTGTTCCAGTTAGGTTCTTTTTCCATATAGTTCAAACAATTTTAATATTTCAGATTGTTTGTAGTGCTTATCGTCCGTATACTGAGTTCTCAACCGTACTGAATCACAGGGACGGAGACAAGGGGGGGCCCGTGGGTGCACGTGCACCCCATGGATTTTTTCGATATAGTGTTAATTTTTGAAAAAATTATCGATTTTTCCTAAATTTATCTTAAATGCACCCGGTGCATTAAAATGCGACTCTAGTATTATTTAGTTCGTATACTTACAAATAAAAAATAAATATAAAATTTTGTAAAAGACCAAAGATGAAACAAGTTTAATAAATTAAAGCATAAAAGCCCAAAGATGAATAGGTTTATTAATGGAACAAGTTTATTCATCATCCTAACAATTTACAAAATCCCAAATTGAACCAACACCACAAAGATGAAACAGGTTCGTAAGTCGTAACATATATCTTTCATTTGTTTATTATGTCTTTTAAAGTTTTCATGTTTTGATTGGTTGCAAAGGCGGACCTATGTAGGGGCAGGGGAGGGTCCCGCCCCCCCCTCCCCAAAAAAAATTTGCGGCACCTAGTGCAAATATTATAAGTTTTAGGGGCAATCTAGTTGAGGTTACAAACAAATCTCCAATTCGGCCCAAAAAAAAAATTGTTCTAGTTCCGCCACATTTGGTTGTATGAAATCTTGACTAATTTGTTGGTTTCGTATAGTCTATCATCATCAATAAGGGCTTAGGGCAATAAGAATAAGTGAATAACTATGCAATTTCTATTAAGATAAATAGGAATAATAAGTTTAAGTGATAGTAAACAATATATTAGAATATGAATAGTACCCCAATTGTGTTGTCATGGGGTATTTTTATTGTTTTCGTAGTTACAATATATATGAAAAGTAGTGCTTAATTGAAGGTGGCTTTAGTCTTGTCTATTGCTACCGCTACGGTTGAAAGATGTTTTTCTAAAATGAATCTTATTAAAACTGATTTGCGTAATTGGATGCGTGATGATTGTTTTAACGACGCTTTAACTTGTGCTATAAAGAAAGAACAACTTATTAATATTAAAAATGAGGGTGCACATAAGTGTTTTTTTTGCTATGGGAGATCGTAGAATCACTAATTAGAAAGTAATATGTTCATTTATTTATCGTTTTAATGAAATCTTCGTTTTAATCAACTTTTTAACTGTATTATATTACGGTTCAAAAAAATTTATGCACCCGGTCATATTTCTTTCTGGCTCCGTCCCTGCTGAATCATAACGACAATGTGGGATATGATACTGAGGTTATATCATTTTATGTTCCGCCCCTCGTATATCCTCAAGGTACCTAATATCCCTGCCGATCTTCTTCTGATATTGATGTCATATAGTTTGTTTTTAATTTGCTTTTTCAAGTTACATGGTTTATTAGTTAAAAATGGGTTATTGGAATTTGTTTGCAATTTCTTGTTTGTAAGAAGGATAATCGAAAAAGAAAAGTAATGATAATAGAATGGCTCAATCTTTGATAATTTCTGAAGCTATGAAGCTAGCGGCGCAGCTTGTTGCTCGTTTGCCTTCAACCACTATGTATATTCTATTTTGATGAAATAAAGAATTAACTTTGAGTAATTATAAGTTATTTCATTAATTGTTCATAAAACTCGTGTAATTTCACAAATCACAATTCGGCACTCAGTTGGCACTCAGACATATAAACATGCATGCAAACGTTTAAATATTAGGATTTTCTAACTTATGCTATAGTAAATTGAGCTCCTTCTGGAGCTTGGGAGAGGTTTTACCCATGGTTCAAGTCTCGCAAGTAGGTTTTCCTCCTAGTGTGAAGCCGTGAGTTCTAAAGGTTTCTTTTCGCGGGTCTCTCCTAGTGGTTCGGGTCCCGAGGCCTGCCCGTTTGGATGGTTTAACTCGGGAGTTGGATGATATTACTACTCATTAATTGTATTTGATTTTTTTCTTCTCTCTCAATTTTACCCTTACCTTTTTCTATAAATAGTTCATCCTATCATACAACACAATCAAAAGAACATATCACATAACTGATTTAAGAATTAGGAACAAAACAGTATATTAATAAAGGATTTTATATTATTTTTTTTAGAACTTTCCACTGGTTGATTAACATCACCCATCTAAATAACACAAGATATTTTCTCACTTGCTAAAGAAAAATACAGCGGAAGATATCTTATTACTNAATAGGATTCAAATCTTCGCTTTCGATAGATTTCTTTCTCTTCGTAGCACGCTTTAGGACAATAACGTGACCATCTGAGTTTTCCTTATCCGGACATGTACTAATATTGTGACCAACATGCTTGCACAATTGACAACGCTTTACTAGTCTTGTCAATTCCTTTTCTGGTTTGAATCAATATTTCTTGGGTCGTCCTTTCGGTATCGATTTAGGTGGACACTGAACCAAATCAACCGAATGTGGAGCAACATTCTCCAAAGAAGTTGCTACTGCACTACTTTCTTGTTGATGTGAAATAAAGATTTCATCAAGTTCAACCTCTTGCCGACACCACCGGGGAGACCAGTAAGTAGACGGAATTTCAAAGCAATCCTTATGGACGAGCACACCTAAAATATGACGACAAAACATCCAAACAAATTCAAAATATTTGCAACTACACTTAGCCACTTTTTTATCCCAATTTACCTTGTCCAATCGACTCCCTTTGTGATGATTAACCTCAAAGAAGGCTTGTTTTTCTTCCTTAACTGAATGTTGAATTGCTTTTCCAAACTCTTCTTGAAACTTTTTGAATGCAAATGGAGTAAAAAATCGACGACCTTGTTTTTCTAACGGCGAAATGACCTCAAACACGAGCCCCTATATTTCACCAACATAGTATCATGCATTTGTTTTTGCTCAACATCTTCTATTGCAAGATCAACCTAAAATATTATTACATGAAGATAAGTTATCTGTCAAGAATCATAGAATATAAGACTATAGTTAACTACACATGATCGCTTACTTGCTTAATGAATTGACTTAAACATGTACGAGAAGGTATAAATCTTTTTATAAACGCATTAATACTTTCTGATCATCCTGCTGTTGTCAAACCACCAAAAAAGAAGTCGCCTCACAAAGATATGCGGGCACCCAAAATTCCTTAATCTTATACAATCCAACAACATGCTTATTCTCATCTAAGTTGTACTTTTCAATAACCAATGGCTATTGGTGTTCAAATTATTCAATCGTGTCTAACTTATATAAGTCGTAGAATTCGGAGCACCAACTTGAATACTCGCCTCTTAATATTGAGGTAAACCAACCACTAGATTTACTAAGGGTATTTCTAACTTATACCCCGGGGTACAAGTTAAGAAGATTTAAAAAGTACAAAAAGTAACTAAAAGTACAAAAGTTGACCAAAAAGTAGATCGGTTGCCCAGAGGACAATGTACTTTTTCAATCCTTCTGTTGTACTTTTTGGGCAAACGATCAACTTTTTGAGCAACTTTTGTACTTTTTTGGGCAACTTTTGTACTTTTGGGGTACTTTTTGTACTTTTTATCTTTCCTTAACTTGTACCCCAGGGTATAAGTTAGGAATACCCATTTACTAATGATATGCCATATACAAAATGAATGTTTTGTGACAAGCATCTCTTTGTCAATTGCTGTGTCATCCATGGATCTTGGCGGGCAATATAGATTTTGGTGATATCTTCATTAGCAAAGTAAAAATGTACAAAATATGAACTACATAATCAAAGATCAGTTGTAATTTTATTCACTAATTAGAAAAGAAGTGTGATTACCTTGAATAGCCATCCAAATGTTTTTGTTGTCTCATTACACAAAAGTGCACAACCAAGTAAGATGGTTCTTCTATGATTTTCAATACCGACAAAGATGCCAAAAGGCATGTCATATGAATTCACATTTGTATAATCATATTGAAAATTATGATTTTCAATCTTAGCATTTTTGCAATAGTCAAAAATATCTTTTGCATCATTTTGGGAGTGAACTATGGTATTTTGCCAAAAAATTATAAACATCTTTCGTGAGAAAGTTAAGTTCTCCATGTCTGACATTTTTTTCAAGCTCCATGACACGCATAATTTGTCTAACAAACAAGCCACCTTCTTTTAACAATAATATACATTTCTCATCATCATTTGTAACACTATGATAAAACGGAAGAAAACGAATCTTAGGTGTAGACAATAAGTCATGATTATGCTTTCAAACGAATCGAGTAACTTGCCACTCCTCCGAAATAATATCATTCACTTAATTTTATACGCATAATAACCATGCATTCACATCTTTTAGCAACTCGATTTCTTTATTGTTTTCAAATAGTGTACCACTTTAGCCTTGGGCTTTCCTTCACGATGACAAAAGAAATCACGTCTTTTGCTTTCACCTTTCTTTTCTCCTTTCTTGTTCTCGAACCTTCATTTTCTAACCGAAAATCCACTTATTTTCGCATACTTTTGACAGAAAACCAAACCCTCTTCTTCACTAAGAAAACATTTACCAACAAAATGTTCGTCAACATTTTCTTTTTCGATTTGGCCTATTCATCAAAAACATTTTCACAGGACACTTTATTTAAATCAAAAGGAAATCCTTCAATCATCTACAAAGAACAAATAAACAAAATCATCATATTGTCATATACTTTTTAACTAAAAGTATTTTAACTAAAAGTATATGACAATCTGATGATTTTGTTTATTTGTCCTTTGTAGATGAATGAAGGATTTCCATTTGATTTAAATGAAGTATCCATAGTTGAAGATGTTTTAGACGAAGAGGGCCAAATCGAAAAAGAAAATGTTGTCGAAGTATAATCTGATGATTTTGTTTATTTTCACTTTGTAAATGAATGAAGGATTTCCTTTTGATTTAAATGAAGTAGCCATAGATGAAGATGTTTTCGACGAACAGGGCCAAATCGAAAAAGAAAATGTTGACGAACATTTTGTTGGTCAATATTTTCTTAGTGAAGAAGACATTTTGTTTTTCTATTAAAAGTAAGCGAAAATAAACGGATTTTCGATTAGAAAAGGAAGGTTCGAGAACAAGAAAGGAGAAAATAAAGGTGAAAAGAAAAGAAGCGATTTCTTTTCTCATCGTGAAGGAAATCCCGAGGCTAAAGTGGTAGACTATTCAAAAAAACAAACAAATCAAGTTGCAAAAAGATGTGAATGCATGGCTATTATGCGCATAAAATTAGGAAGAATGAATGATATTTTCCCGGAGGAGTGGCAAGTTACTCGATTCTTTTCAAACCATAATCATAACTTATTGGCTACACATGAGGTTTGTTTTATTCCGTTTTATCGTAGTATTACAACTGATGATGATGAGAAACGTATATTATTATTAAAGAATGTGGCTTGTGTGTTAGACAAATTATACGTGTCATGGACCCTGAAAAAAATGTGAGACATGGAGAACTTTATTTTCTCACAAAAGATGTTTATAATTTTTTGGCAAAATATCATAATGTTCACTCCCAAAATGATGCAAGAGATATTCTAGAGTATTGCAAAAATGCTAAGATTGAAAATCATAATTTTCAATATGATTATACAACTATCAAAGGACTTGTGGTCTAGTGGGTGGGGCTTAACTTGTTAAGCGAGCCATAAGTGGGAGTAGTACCGGGTGGGTGACCACCCGGGAAGTCCTCACTTATGGTCCACTTGTGGATCATATTGTTCCGGAGATATGATGCAATGAAGAGGAGAGCCCTTAGACCTAGCCGCTGGGGTTCGAATCTGANCGAGGCTAAAGTGGTAGACTATTCAAAAAAACAAACAAATCAAGTTGCAAAAAGATGTGAATGCATGGCTATTATGCGCATAAAATTAGGAAGAATGAATGATATTTTCCCGGAGGAGTGGCAAGTTACTCGATTCTTTTCAAACCATAATCATAACTTATTGGCTACACATGAGGTTTGTTTTATTCCGTTTTATCGTAGTATTACAACTGATGATGATGAGAAACGTATATTATTATTAAAGAATGTGGCTTGTGTGTTAGACAAATTATACGTGTCATGGACCCTGAAAAAAATGTGAGACATGGAGAACTTTATTTTCTCACAAAAGATGTTTATAATTTTTTGGCAAAATATCATAATGTTCACTCCCAAAATGATGCAAGAGATATTCTAGAGTATTGCAAAAATGCTAAGATTGAAAATCATAATTTTCAATATGATTATACAACTATCAAAGGACTTGTGGTCTAGTGGGTGGGGCTTAACTTGTTAAGCGAGCCATAAGTGGGAGTAGTACCGGGTGGGTGACCACCCGGGAAGTCCTCACTTATGGTCCACTTGTGGATCATATTGTTCCGGAGATATGATGCAATGAAGAGGAGAGCCCTTAGACCTAGCCGCTGGGGTTCGAATCTGAGCATAAGCGGGGTTTTAATCCGGCCGTTACTCCAGCAAGGAAATCTTGTGTGGAGGCGGTACGGTTTCCTCGCGAATCCGTTGATCCTCGCTTGCGCCAGCGTGGGCCCGGTTAAGACAACATAGTCTGGCCAAGGGGTGGGGAGGGCCCTCCGTCTTGGAGAGTGGTTGAGTCTAAGTTGAAATTCGCCGTTCAAAAAAAAATATGATTATACAACTGACACCGAAAACAAGTTTCAACACCAATGGTCATTAGTTATTGGAAATTACAACTTAGATGAGAATAAGCGTCTTGTTGGATTGTATAAGATTAAGGAAATTTAAGTGCCCGCATATCTTTGCGACTTTTTTTGGTGTTATGACAACAATGGGAAGATCAGGAAGTATTACTGCATTTATAAAAAGATTTATATCTTCTCGTACATGTTTAAATCAATTCATTAAGCAAGTAATAATATTTTAGGTTGATCTTGCAATAGAAGATGTTGAGCAAAAAACAAATGCATGATACTTAAGATTTATATCTTCTCGTACATGTTTAAGTCAATTCATTAAGCAAGTAATAATATTTTAGGTTGATCTTGCAATAGAAGATGTTGAGCAAAAAACAAATGCATGATACTATGTTGGTGAAATATAAGGGCTCGTGTTTGAGGTCACTTTTGCCATTAGAAGAACAAGGTCGTCAATTGTTACTCCATTTGCATTTAAAAAGCAATTCAATATTCGGTTAAGGAAGAAAAACAATCCTTCTTTGAGGTTTAGCATCACAAAGGGAGTCGATTGCACAAGGTAAATTGGGATGAAAAAGTGGCTAAGTGTAGTTGCACAAGGTAAATTTGTTGGGATACTTTGTCGTCATATTTTAAGTGTGCTCGTCCAGGATTGCTTTGAAATTCCGTCTACTTATTGGTCTACCTGGTGGTGTCGGCAAGAGGTTGAACTTCATGAAATCTCTATTTCACATCAACAAGAAAGTAGTGCAGTAGCAACTTCTTTGGACAATGTTGCTCCACTTTCGATTGATTTGGTTTAGTGTGGCCACCTATCGATACCGAAAGGACGACCCAGGAAATATCGATTAAAACCAGAAAAGGAATTGAAAAAACAAGTAAACCGTTATCAATTGTGCAAGTGTGTTGGTCACAATATTAGTACATGCCTGGATAAAGAAAACTTAGATGGTCATGTTATTGTCCGAAAGCGTGCTATGAAGAGAAAGAAATTTATCGAAACTGAAGATTTGAATCTATTTTTTGTTTGAAGTGATAGAACTATATTTTCAATGTCTTTTTTTCCCTACTGATGCGAACAAGATAGTTACATTGTTGAATGTGAACTTTTAACAAGATGTTAAAGTAATAAAATATCTTGATATCTTGTGTTATTTAGATGGGTGATGTTAGTCAACCACTGGAAAGTTAGAGAAAAAACAGTATAAAATCATTTACTAATATATTGCTTTGTTCATAATTCTTAAATCAGATATGTGATATGTTCATCAGTCATCACTAAAATCTCACACATAATACCACCTCACGGTTAAAATCACGTGTTTAATTTAATTTCTATACACAACATTTAGGGGAATTGCATATATATCAAAACACATAACTGCATATATATCCAAGTCAAACCCATAATTACATATATATCCTTCCCAAACATTAAATAGAGGGGGAATTGCACATATATCCTTACAAAGCCTTAAAATTGCATATATATCTAACTAAAACTTAAAATTGCATATATATCCTTCTTAAACTTTAAATATATCAAATATATCTAAATAGTTATAAAAATATATGATAATCATCATTTAACCTTGTAACGACAATTATACCCCTTACTTACACACACTTATATTATGAACTGGATGACATGCTCAGTTTCAAACAGAAGGTGGCTTCTAAAATTTGCATGACATTATTATTTGCATGTGTACTTATGCGTTAGCCAACTCCAAATTTCGAAACAACAGTTTGTGTCAGATGCGGCTATTTTAAGTCTTCAACCAACCCTGTCGATACTAGCATATTAGTCAAATGCAGAAATTTAGTAACATGTTTTGTCAAAATTCGCCCAAAGTTTAATCAAAATGCTTATAGTAAGAACTTGAGTCATTTTATTTGAAATAAACTATCTTATCACTTTAACGATATAGTTTATTGTGAAAATACTTAGAACATTAATTACTTGTAAGATACCAAATACCACTACAAGAAACAGGAGAACGGGCGACGAAATGATCCCGTCGACACTTTGTCGTCGGGACAATGAAGAAAACAACAAAAAAACGCTTGACCGAGGCCAAACGCGTTGAACTTTTCAGATCAATATGCTCCTGTCGACATGTCGACGGGACCATATTGGTCAAACTTTTCAACCTCAATAATTGCCAAAACTTGAGCGCGAATTTATCCCGCCAATATGCTCCCGTCGACATGTCGACGGGAGTATATTAATCACGAATAATAATATAATCATCGTTTGATTAGAGTTAATTGCTGTGTTTAGTGTTATGATCCCGTCGACATGTCGACTGGAGCGTTTAGTCATAGACAGTGGCGAAGCTAGAAAATTTTCAGTGGGGGGTCGGGATCTAAATTTTTTTTTCCTAACGCTATATACCCCCTACATCGCAAAAAATGGGGGGTCGAAACCGAATATACTGAAATTTTTCTACACGAAAACTATATACCCCCTACATCGCAAAAAAATTTCGGGGGGTCGGGCGCCCCCTCCCGCCCCTATGTAGCTGCGCCCCTGGTCATAGAATTATTATAAAATATTGGCGAAGAGTATGGCGGGATTTTTTCCCGCCTGTGATACCGTGGACATGTCGACTGGATTATCTCCCCGTCTAATTTTACCTTTTTCCCGCCAATTTTTTACTTATATATACCGAATTATTTCCCGTCTCATTTTACACATAAATTCTCACAAAACTGTTTGTCAATTCTCACAAAACACACATAACAATGGATGGTTTAACGCTGGAACAAGAGTGGTCAAAGGCTATATCACACGAGCTCCTGTATAATGAAATTATACTTCATTGGGGCTGGGAAATTTTTGATGAATATGGTTCTTATGCGAACTGTGCACCGTGGCAGGATGACCGGATTCTAGAATGGTTGAGGAGAAAGCCGTACTATAAAGAGTATTTGGAAGAGCTAGATGCTGCTGAAGCTCAACGTGCTGCTGAAGCTCAAGCTGCTGCTGTTGGAGGTGACGATGATGGTGAAAGCACGTTTGACGTCGACACCGAAATTGATAATTTGGAAAATAGAATAACAGATCTGGAAGCTACGTTTGCACATCTCAAGGAAATGAGAGCAAGGAAGGGAAAAGATGGTGCGAGTTCAATCTGTTTCGTTTGGTTGTCGAGTTGTTTAGTTTGAGTTGTTTTGTTTGGTTGTCGAGTTGTTCGTTTGATCTGTTTCGTTTGCTTGTCGTGTTTTAAATAAACGGTTTGCCTTCGTGTGTGTTAATTGTGATATTGTTCCTTCCATTCCATTCTTTGTGCATATGTAATTTAGTGTTGAAAAATTGTATATTTAAAACATACGTATTACTCCAACATTAAAGCGTACAAATTAAAAATATAAACACGTTCAACATCAGTTTTCATAATAACAACAACATTTTATTAAACAACAACAATAACACAACAAACAACAACAACAACAACAGCAACAACAACAAAAACAACAACAACAACAAGCAAGCAAGCAACAACAACAACAATAACAGCAGCAACAACAACACTACATACGAAGATTTCCCATGCCGCCTAGCATGTCATTATAAAGGTCGTGAAATAAGGCAGCTGATTCAATTGTGTGGTTGTTGGGATGCATATACACTTCTAGCATTTTATTGAGTACCATTATCTGGTGATTCAGTTTGATGCAGTTTGAGCACTCTGTATTTTCAGGACACGATGTTGAAGGTCCTGCAGTGTAACGAGTTGGAGTTATGGATGGTCCTACGGAATGAGTTTGAGGCGTTGAAGCTCCAAGAGAACCGGTCATTTTGGCGAGTCGTTCCTCCTTCCATAAAAAAAATCGCATTCATAGTCCTTTGTCCCCCCCTGCAAAAGAATAAAAGCTATTATTTTTAACAACTAACCAAATTATTTATATAATACACAAAAAAGTATGTAATTGTTCACCTTTGATAAAGGACACGCATAGTATAGTTTACCACGGGAGTAAGGTTTATGCGATTCTCGCAGAATTACGTCTCCTCGTCCACAAGGACAAGAAAAAGCTTCAAATTCCGCCATCTTCATGATAACAGTGTGTGTTTGTGGTTGTGAGGTTGAGTGGTTTTGAGTATAAGAGGTTGTGAGGTTGTGAGGATAAGTTTAGAGGATAGAGTGTATATAAGAGCAGATATGCTAGCTTTTGGTGGGAAAATTTTGGCGCCAAGATTTTGGTGGGAGAATTTGGTGGGAAGTGATTTGGTGGGAAACCATATCATCCCGGCTTGTTCGTTTAACATCTCGTGTACAACCATATCATCTCGGCTCGTTTGTTTAACATCTCGTGTATAACCATATCATCTCGGCTCGTTCGTTTAACATCTCGTGTAGAACCATATCATCTCGGCTCATTCGTTTATCATCTCGTGTAGAACCATATCATCTCGGCTCGTTCGTTTAACATCTCGTGTACAACCATATCATCTCGGCTCGTTCGTTTAACATCTCATGTATAACCATATCATCTCGGCCCATTCGTTTAACATCTCGTGTATAACAATATCATCCCGGCTCATTCGTTTAACATCTCGTGTATAGCCATATCATCTCGGCTCGTTCGTCAAACATCTCGTGTATAACCATATCATCTCGGCTCGTTGGTTAAACATCTCGTGTATAACCATATTAAAAGGGTAGTTCAAAGGTTGTTTGTTATTTTTCATTTTTATTTTGTGTTTAAATAATTTTTTTTTAATTTTATAAAGTATTTAATTTTAAATTAAAGTATTTAATCTTAAATATAAAGTATTTAATTTTAATTATATATTAACTAAAAGTATTTATACTAAATAAAAAATTTTAATTATATAAATGTAATTAATTTTAAATTTAACTAGTTATTTTTGAATTTTATAAAGTATTTAATTTTAAATTAAAGTATTTAATTTTAAGTATAACGTATTTAATTTTAATTATATATTAATTAAAAGTATTTATACTAAATAAAAAAATTTAATTATATAAAAGTTATTAATTTTAAATTTAACTAGTTATTTTTTGATTTTATAAAACAATTTTTTAAATAATTTTTTTTTTAATTTTATAAAAGTATTTATAATAAATAAAAAATTTAATTATATAAAAGTAAAAATACAGTCGACTTGTCGATGGTAGTATTACCACCAAAATTTTCACGAAATTTTGATTCGTCCCGCCAAACGAGAAACGACAAATTAACTTTATGTTCCTGTCGACATGTCGATGGGACCATAAAAAGGTATAACAAAACAGATCTGGGTCAAACACTTAGACCAAAAAAGTTACCAACACTCTTCTCACAATTAATGACATTCGCCGGCGATTAGCAACATCACCAGTAATCCACCACCACACCATCACTACATTCTCCACCACATTCGCTACCACCACCACAGTCTCCACCACACCAACACTACCACCACCACCGCAGTCTCCACTACACGAGCACCACTGTGCACTTCTTCCCCACTTCTTCTCTTGTTTAATTCTTTCCTCAACCCCTCCTTTGTTTAATTCTTCCTCTTCTTCTTCCCCATTTCTTCTTCTTCCCCACCAGGTAATTTCAAATTTTCTATGTTTTTTTTTTACTTTTTTAAAATTTAAGTGTTAATTTATGTAGCAATTGTTATTTATTNCAACAGTATGTTGTTAGTTTTCATTTTTATGCTTCATTGTATTATTATTTTTATATATGTTTGTTAAATGTGACTGTTTGTGAAAATGTGACTATACGTGACCACTTAGAATCAGTTTAGGGCTTGTTTTGGTTTCCGACTTTAGGGCCTGTTTTGGTTTACACCATTTGATGATCAGAATTAGTGGTGCCCTACTGTTAATAGTTTGATAGAATTGAAGCTGTTAAAAAATATAAGATTGTTTTTTTAAACGATAGAAGTAGAATTAGAATTTCAACTAAATAGGAAGAGATGGTTCGGCTACGTGGTCTGAGAGCGAATACGCCTACAGGGGTGGCGTACACAGAGGAGCAGATACTTGCTATGGTTTTGAAGGGCAAGCAGCGGAGTCACATAGCCGGACGGGGTAGGGTGTTACCCGGCATGAGCAGGCCACCGTTACCATACACCCCGCCTCCACCTCCAGGTATGTACAATGTGATAATATTAATTATAGATTACTCATGACTCAATTTATGTATTGCAATGGCTGTTTTTAAATTTTGATTATTTCTTTTTTAGGTATGGCCGAGATAGACGAGGAGCTTGCTGAAGCTGAAAAGAAGATTGCTGAGGCTGAGAAGAAGAGCCGGGAAGATGCTGAAGAACGTAAGGCCATGAAGGCGCAGCTCGCTTTGTTGACCGGTTTTGTCTCGACTAACCCGAAATGGGCCATTAGTCAGGCGGGTTCTCAAACCGTGGATGGCTCGGGCAGTGGAGCTGGCGCTGGAGGTAGTGGCTCAGCTGGCGGGAGCGGGAGCCGGAGTGGCGGAGGCAATGAGGATGGTTATAGTGATGATGAGTGACTTGGGGATGTAGAGGTACAAACTTGGGTTATTTTGTGTTGTACTTATGTTTGAAACAATATTTTGGCGACCCATATATTTGTATTTTGTAGTTTAACCTTTTGGCAACTTGAACATCGCGGATATTGAAACATTTGTGGATATGGCAGCTAGGTTTAGATATTACCATACCCCATTTTGTAGACTTTATATGTTTTAATGCATTTTGAGGGTGTTTAGCGACAATTTGCAAGTGTTTTAGCCGATGTCGAGTTGTATGTGTTAGGACATGTTAAAATTGGTTGGTTAAAAGTTCTGGTTGGTTACAGGTCTTGGTAGATTCTTTCCGGAAAAAATCTGGAAATTGGCTGGTATGCAGCTTGCTGTTTAGCAGCATACCAGTATAATACCGTCGACATGTCGTGTCGACGGTATCATTACATTATATTTAAGTATTTATTGACGTCGGTATCATAAAACATCGTTGACCAGCTTATTGACTTTGACGAAACCATCCCGACGTCATGTCGATGGTATGATTTAAAACATAATTAACGAATACTAATTAGTTAAATAATTAGTATCATTATCCCGTCGACAATATAACGTCAGACCACCAAAATCTTTGACTAAAAAACCATGTGGGACCCACGTTGTCGACGGGATAGTGGTTGCCGACGAGGCATTCTCGACAAACTGGGGCCGACGTCTTGTCGACGGGAGCGTANACTTTTTGATGGACCAATCCAATCCAACTCAACCACTAGATTGCAATGACCATGAAACTGAGCATGGAAATACATACGCAATTTTAAGTTTTAGCCGAATATATATACAAGTTTGAGGCTTTGTAGGGGGTATATATACAATTCCCCCACATTAAATTTGTTATATATATCCAAATAATTATTTTATTTACTTTTAAATCCCAAAAATACATTATAATTTAAATCCAAAATTGACTATCATACCCCCTAAATACAATCAATCATACTTATCACGTACTTAGTCATTTGCCATTCTTTCTTCTCAACATGCATCATCTACAACTGCAAACCTTAATATCTACTCCCTTTTTGGTTGTATTTTTTTCATAGATACGATCAATCATACCTAAATGATGTTTTAGCTTGCATAGATCAAGCAATTGTCACCATTGATTCCAATATGGGATATTTGGGATCCCAACGTTATAACTCTGTCATTTTTTTTTGAACGGCAATTTTATAAAGCAACTAGCAAGGAGCTAGATTAAACAACTACAATATAAGGGTTTTTAAGCCAATCGTTCCAAGTGAACGACGCTTTACATCTATATTTGCACCAAAAATAAAAAATAGAGACTAAGTTATCAAATATCATCGCCTTCTCGGGAGTCTTCGAATCAAAAAGAACCATATTACGGAAATGCCAAATCAACCACCATATACCATAAAAAAACTCTGTCCTTAGAATGGACAACAGGTAGTATTCTTTTTTAATCACATTACTTCATTTTTAATCATTAGAGGGCTAGGTGCGATGAAGAGCTTCATCTCTTTATTGGGGTCCCACTTGCGCCACATCACCCCAACACCTCTTCACAACTAACCCTCTCCTCCCCAACAACTAACCTCAACTTACTCATTTGGGCCCCACCACTTACAACTTTATTTTTTTTATTCAAATTTCCAAATAAACTAAATTAATTTTATTCTAATAAAAAAATAAATAACATTTTTTTATTAAAAAAAAAAGTTTTAAAAAAAGTAATACAAAAAACTTAACTTAAAAACCTTACCAATTATTTAACCAAAATTCAACCCATTAAAAACCTTACCCAGCCCACTTAAAAAAAATAATACCTTACCAATTAAAAACCTTACTCACACCACTTAAAAAAAAAAAAAAAAAAAAAAAAAAAAAAAAAAAAAACTTTATCTTCCTTCCCTTAAAATCTGCACACACACACAGTTTGCACAACCATTTTATAATCGACCAAAGAAATAAAATGAAAAAGCTGACACAAGGTCAAACCACACCCTCGCCTGCAGACGAAGAGGTGCCAAACGGCGAGCTCCGGGCGGGAGGAGGGGCGGTATGGCGACGAGTTTGCGCGAGCTCGGCGAGGGGGCCAATCAGCACGGCGAAGGGTTGCTCGTTGATGCATCTAGCCTCTTAAGAATGGACCAAAAGGGTAGTATATCTTTCTGCTAGATACAAGTGTTGGATTAAAGAATCATTTATGTGTTGTGATTTTCGTTAGTAGTCTATAGTTTCATAAATATATGTTGTTTGTTGTTATTTAGTATTGTAACTTTTTAAATCTTAGCGGGTGTATGTGTAATTATGACAACTAATAAGGAGAAAGAGTATAATTGGTCAATTTCAATCTAGATTATAATTATCAAGTATTTTTACTTTTAGGATTTAAAAAGACATAAAATAAGAATTTGGATATATATGAAAATTATATTATATGCAATTATGAGTTTGGCTGAATATATGCTGATTATGCTATTTAGAATTATATCAAATTAAGAGATTTGACAAAAGTCTAATTTTATCAATTTTTGGTATAACTAAATGAATGCCCTCGGAATGCGACGGTTATGATAGCGGCAAATAATTATACTTTCGACCAAATATAACTACCATTTACACACTTCATTTTCCCACATTTCACTACTCACTATCTTCTATCCTACAACTTCTAATATCCAATAAAAAAATGTCCCTCAAGGTCACAAAACGATCCCCAACTCGTTTTACGAAACTTCCTCGGTGGGGGGGGAACCATCGCGGGTTCATCTCAAACCGATTCCGAATTGGGAGAACCCAATTACTTATTCCCGCTATGTCGAGTCAAGAACTTTTACCAACAACTATCAAGCTTTAAGATTTTGGCAAGAATCCAACAACAAAACACCTTAAACACCAATTTCCAAATCTCCAATTCACTCAACAATCCCAACAAATCCCAAACGGAAACTAACGATAGTACCCGACACATACGTCTCTCCAAAAAAAACCAAACCCCGTATAAACGAAAGTCCCAAAAAACAACGAACAACACTAGTACAAAAAGTTCATTGGTCACGCATGGTCGATTTTGAAATGTCCACTGTAACATTTATACGTGACTAAAGAATAAAATGAACAACCACGACTTGATCTCGACTTGTGTGACCATTTCGGAATTCTATGTCCACATTTGAATATTTATGTGACTAGAGGTAACCTGGAAAAAAAAATTTGGATTATTTAGTTCACTTTTAATTGAGACGTGTGGACAGATACAAAATTGAGCTCGAAACATTAGTCCACTATAGATAACATATGTGACAAATATAATTCACACAATTTAAAAGTGTGACAAAATAGATATATGTCAATGAGGTAATTGTGTATGTGGCTAAATTATATAGTAAGTTGTACACATTATTTAAACGTGACTGCATATTCTTTGTTGAATATTTAGCCCACTAGCGTCTGAAATGTGTGACAACAGAAAAGTAAGTTTGAGCGTTAGTCACGATATGCATTTAATAGTGACAAATATAAGTCACAAGTTGACGAGTGTGACCAAATATCATATATGGTCACACTAAACCATAGAAACATGATTAAGTGTACGAAAATTCGTACATATGGTCAACGTAAGTTAATAAGTGTGTCTAAAAGTTTAGGTGTGTTTGCTTGCCCAAATCCTAAATGTGTAATAGTCACACTTAATTGAAGCATGATCATGTGACTATAGGCTTTAACAATAGTCAGCACCATATACAAATGGTGATCTAAATGTGTTTATGCCCATTATAAGGGTATTTTATGATGATCCAAATACATTCAAATAGTCACATTGTGAAAATATTCATGTGATATTTTATAAGCAAAGTGTGAAGTCATGAGTTATCATCTAACCTTGAATATTAGTCAGCATTTGGAGTTTTTGTGTGCTAAATCATAGTCATATTTTGTTCACAGCATTACTTTAAGCGTAGTCACAATTCGATAAATATGGTCACAATTTCTGATAACTTATGTAATTTGATATTCACATTAATTGAGTTTCAGTCTATTAGTCATGACTGCATATTGACTAGTTTTTCAACCACTGTTTTTTCAACAAATTGT
Organism: Artemisia annua; assembly: GCA_014162995.1. NCBI lineage: Eukaryota > Viridiplantae > Streptophyta > Magnoliopsida > Asterales > Asteraceae > Artemisia > Artemisia annua. Next base: position 868 of record LBNU01014365.1, on the reverse strand, counting down.
GCCTGAAATTGAGAATCTTTCATACCAAACACTGTTTTTTTTTTCAACTCTGCACTGTATAAAGGCATAACCACATACATGAAAACTGCATATACAAGACAACTGTAACAAAAATATGCAGGGTGTTTACTATTGCTAGTACATAGTTAATACTTCTAGTACACAGTTTATGCTGCCAGAAGTTATAGTTTTGTATAATCTGGAATCCTTTAAAAGAGTATTCGCAAGTATGAACTAAACAATTAACACAACAACAACAACATAAATCTTTTAAAAGAGTATTTGCAGCAAAACAAAAGCTTAAATAGGTTCTGTAGACAAAAATAAATCCCTAAACAGAGTGTTACAGCTTGAGAATGACACGTGCTTCACTTTGATTTTCGTATAACAATACCTTCGCAGTCGGTTCGATGGTAGGCATCTTTTGCTTGTGGATTTATTCGCGGCAATATGTTATCATTTTGCTCATGAATGACTGTACTAAATTCCTCATCGACATCGTCATACGTATCTTTGTAATTCTTGGTAGGTGTTTTAAAGACAATAGACAATTTTTTATCTGCCTGGTCTTTATCATAAAACACTTGTCGTGCTTGTGAGGCTAATATGAACGGATCATTCTTGTGGCCTAAATTATTCAGGTCTACCAATGTGTAACCAAGAGTATCGCGTTTGACCCCACTATGTTTTGAATTAACCCAATCACATTTGAAAAGAGGAATTTGCCTGAAACGGTAATCTAGTACCCATATCTCTTGTAAAATCCCATAATAAAATGCTTTTCTTGTGGTTGCAACTTCTTTGGATATGTGAAGATCTGCTGCCTCAACGCTAACCCCACTGTTCTGGTAAACTATGCCATCATTAT
>LBNU01014360.1:132171-157656 GCA_014162995.1 Artemisia annua | reverse complement strand
TCACTTGTTCCTGACGGCGTCACCTTGTAGACTCTGACGGGGTCACCTTCTGTGATCTTTAAGGTCTTTTGAGTTTTTGTTGTTTTCCGCACTTTTTCACTCCGAAAACACCCGAAAATGCTTCTTTTGTGATTTTCCCTTCAAAAGTACCTAAAATGAGAAAAGAAACGACTTTGGGTGAAATCCAAACCAAAAACATACGAATTAGGACTCAAACCGACCCCTAAAAACGTAACATTTTTCGTCTCATCAGGTACCGTGGCCTATTTAACGGTACCGTGACCTGGAAGTCACGAATTTTCCTGTACAGCCTAGTTCTGGGCAACTAAAGGGAAGTTTTTTAGGGAATAAGAACTGCATTTGTGTTCTTGAGAGTGTTTGTTGAAAGACTATATGAGTGTGTTTTCGCTCCCCTTTAATCTATGACCATCCGAACAAGATGTAAAGAAAATATAAAGAGGAAAACAAACGTTGAAGAAAGCGATTAGCTTAGTAACGTCATGACAAGTGGTGGATAGCATACAATAAACTTCACCTTTGAAGTCACGTAGCTCTTCTCAATCATTGTGAATATTTATAGAACATCCATATGATGAGGCATGTGAATCACGTGGAGATATCCTAAGGGTTAAGAAGATAAAATCTTCAAGGTTGTGAGATTAGTGATAAGGTTCTAGTGGGGTTATCTATGTTGATGAAGAGGAGTTATCTCAACTTATCCTAGCGGTTCTTCGCTTGAGGTGTGAGGAAGATGAGTGAGATGCAGAAGCATTGGTAGTGTAGAACGAAGATTGAAAAGTGTAGATAAGTTGAGAAGATAATGGATACGGAAGTAACCAAACATATGATGTGTTTAGTACCATGCTAAAGTGAAAGGGAAAGAGCTGAGGAATCAGAAGATAGAATCTATTTTGATAGGAGATGGTTCTTGTTCAAGACTACATCGAGTGGGTTTCGATAGTGCTTTTGAAACAGTGAGAACTGAAAACAAGATAAACTATCCCAGCAGACAAAGAAATTAGATTTTTGACAAAGAAATTTCACATATGTTGTGATTTTTCTAGACCTTAGATTAAAGGAATTTATACCGAATTAATTCTTTTATGAATGAGTCCAACGGGATTCGATGAACGTTGATTGAGAACGAGAGATGACATTTAATTGCATTTTGCAAATTAAATATACTTTAAATATTTCGGATGAAATATTTAAGTTGTCAAACCTACTCCGAGTTCTACTGGGTTTGTTTCTAACCTTCCCATGACAAAAAGGTGTATTACTTGGAAGAAGGCGAAGTGATGACCAGGGAATTTGGACAACTTCGCGACTACTTTAATTTATAGGTTTTGACACTAGTGTATGACTATATGACTTCTAAGGGTTCATAGTGATAGGCATACCTAATTCCTAATGTGTTAAAACAACGTAGTGTGGGTGCATAGGCAAATCATCTAAAATGCACATAAGGGATAAATGCAAGTGTCATTCAAATTATGATAACCATTTAGCATTTAATAGCATGTATCATAGATATGTATATCAAGAGATATGATATCCAAATAGCTAATCAAAGACAAAACGTTTCTAATAAACATGCATNTGGTTGAAGGTTTTTAGACTAACTATCACTATCAAGAGTGAAGTTTAGTTATAAGGGTTAAGTGTGATGATGAATGATGTTAATGTGAGGTTTGAAGAAGAGATGCAAGATAAGCTTGCAATGGTGAGGCCTTAAATAGGCAAGAGTTGTGGGATTCGAATTAAGGTTGGTGGTAGTGTTCTATGATATAGTGAAGGAATCTTAGGGTGTATGTGATTTTGCAAAATTTTGCAGGTTTGAGGTTAGGGATGCAGGGATCTAAAGGAAACAGTGAAAATTCGTCAACCAGGAGTACGGTACCACTAAATACCGTACGATACCATTAAATTTAATGGTACCGTGGCCTATTTAACGGTACCGTGACCTGAAAGTCACGAATTTTCCTGTACAGCCTAGTTCTGGGCAACTAAAGGGAAGTTTTTTAGGGAATAAGAATTGCATTTGTGTTCTTGAGAGTGTTTGTTGAAAGACTATATGAGTGTGTTTTCGCTCCCCCTTAATCTATGACCATCCGAACAAGATGTAAAGAAAATATAAAGAGGAAAACAAACGTTGAAGAAAGCGATTAGCTTAGTAACGTCATGACAAGTGGTGGATAGCATACAATAAACTTCACCTTTGAAGTCACGTAGCTCTTCTCAATCATTGTGAATATTTATAGAACATCCATATGATGAGGCATGTGAATCACGTGGAGATATCCTAAGGGTTAAGAAGATAAAATCTTCAAGGTTGTGAGATTAGTGATAAGGTTCTAGTGGGGTTATCTATGTTTATGAAGAAGAGTTATCTCAACTTATCCTAGCGGTTCTTCGCTTGAGGTGTGAGGAAGATGAGTGAGATGCAGAAGCATTGGTAGAGTAGAACGAAGATTGAAAAGTGTAGATAAGTTGAGAAGATAATGGATACGGAAGTAACCAAACATATGATGTGTTTAGTACCATGCTAAAGTGAAAGGGAAAGAGCTGAGGAATCAGAAGATAGAATCTATTTTGATAGGAGATGGTTCTGGTTCAAGACTACATCGAGTGGGTTTCGATAGTGCTTTTGAAACAGTGAGAACTGAAAACAAGATAAACTATCCCAGCAGACAAAGAAATTAGATTTTTGACAAAGAAATTTCACATATGTTGTGATTTTTCTAGACCTTAGATTAAAGGAATTTATACCGAATTAATTCTTTTATGAATGAGTCCAACGGGATTCGATGAACGTTGATTGAGAACGAGAGATGACATTTAATTGCATTTTGCAAATTAAATATACTTTAAATATTTCGGATGAAATATTTAAGTTGTCAAACATACTCCGAGTTCTACTGGGTTTGTTTCTAACCTTCCCATGACAAAAAGGTGTATTACTTGGAAGAAGGCGAAGTGATGACCAGGGAATTTGGACAACTTCGCGACTACTTTAATTTATAGGTTTTGACACTAGTGTATGACTATATGACTTCTAAGGGTTCATAGTGATAGGCATACCTAATTCCTAATGTGTTAAAACAACGTAGTGTGGGTGCATAGGCAAATCATCTAAAATGCACATAAGGGATAAATGCAAGTGTCATTCAAATTATGATAACCATTTAGCATTTAATAGCATGTATCATAGATATGTATATCAAGAGATATGATATCCAAATAGCTAATCAAAGACAAAACGTTTCTAATAAACATGCATTCAATAATTAATCAATTAATTACTGAGCATTAAGAAAATATGAAAGCATCTAGTCATATCTCACAAGAACATGTTATCAATTAGAAACACATATGTGGGATGCAAGTAATCTAGGTTTGCTAAGGAGAATCCTAAATCCTACTTGTTCATAATGCAATCCTAATGGGAGACAAAGTTCACTGATGTAAACTTTCTTTAGTCAAACGTAGGAATTAGACTTTTTCAAGTTGGAGAATGAGTATGAGACTATCACTAGTGGTGCTCAATTCAGGCTAAACACGATCATTTTTACGGGTTATACCACGAACCCAACTTCTCTCCTGAAAGCAATTCAACCGTTAGGTCAAATTGAATTTCTAGTGCGATAGGTTCTCCAGTAGTCATTCTCATGTTAGAAAAAGTCAAATTCCTATATTCTCCTATCGAAGTGTAGCAAAGATGACATTAACTTATTTTGCTACTACATGGCCTAGTATGACTCAACTAGACATATTTCAAAAGCATGTTCATGAAGATGACACGCTTACACAATATCCTAACAAAGGCAAACACAATGTTTCAATTTCGTATTTGAGATTTAGAGATTATTTGGTTTAGATGGTGCATTTTAAGATCTCTTAGACGACATCTTCTTTTGTTGAGTTGTTACATATTATTTTAACATGATTTGGTTTTCTTAGATCCAAGAGATGCTTTAATGTGATACAATGTAGAATTTACTATATCGAGAGTGTTTCAAGAATGCTCTTTAGCATATCTTGAGAGAAGAATCTAGTAAGGTTATTTACCTCAATAGATTTTGTGAGTATTGTATTTTTTTTTTTTTTGAACAGAGATTTCATTAACAAGCCCCACAAAGGAGGGAATTACAACATAACAAGTTACATCGAAACATAACAAGTTAAGCTACAACAAGACATACACCAAATAGCTATGACACATAAAGCAACACCTAAAAGAGGTGGGGGGAATCACCCAAGTGAGCTTTTTGTAGGCACAACCATTTAAAGGTGTAGCTCGACAAAAGAACATACAAAGAAGAACATAAGCATCCTAACCGGAGCTATACAAAAACCTAACAAATCTAAGACAGATCCCAAAGCAGCTAACAAACCGTCGATGACCGACCACACACAACAGCTCTGAGGAGACCAACACACCTCTCTCTACAAACCCAAACTTTTCCGATCATTTTCTCCCTCTCCGGCGGCCGGCTTTCGCCGGTCGTCCGGTTTTATTTTTCTTTTGTCTCTTTCTTGTCCGAATAAAGCTTTCCTGCAGATCGTGAGTATTGTATTTGAAATGAGACATTATTGTATATTTCAACAAAAAAACCAAATTGATAAATTTAGTGGTGGTGGTGGAACCTCAAAAATCACAGGAACAAACACCTTCTTCAATATGCTTTTCTAAGAGGAAACTTATCACTCTTACGAATGCTTAGTGAAACAAGTATTTTAGTGTATGACCAATTTTACTTGTTTATGCAATGACACATGTTATAATTTATCCTTTGTCAATCTTTTGATAAGAGAAATACATGTGATATTCTCAAAAATTGATGACTTACATAATAGTTAATAACACGAGGCATCATGGCCCGTGCGATGCACGGGCTTTGTTAACCATAAAGTATGATTGGTTGTCAAGTGACTTAACGAAGGTTGTTTAAAAAATGTGTATACTTACATAAAAGGTTTGAACCACACAACTTAGTATTATCATTGCTACATTAATTTTAAAGTATCAAATTCTCTATTGATCTTCGGGTTGAAACGTATGCGTCATTATGGGTAAATGTTTAAATATACCGTGTCATATAGATTGCCTGCAATAAAAGAGGTAATGTAAAGTTAAATAGACATTTTATTTTATAAAAATGTTAGCAAATGTTAAAAATAGAATTTATGACTTTTCATGTAAAAATGACGAAAAGGACATTCTTAGTTTTATACGTGATATAGATTTATAGTTAAATATGTAACGTTTTTCTTCTTATTTTATGTAACATGACATACAAATTATTTATAACATTTATTTGACAAATCACTTTTATGTTAAAAAAAATAAACAAATCACTTCTACTTTCATCCTCACCACATATCACTCTCCCTGTCTCAACTTCGCACCCCATTTTCACCTTCCCAAAAGTTGCAAACACAAACCAATTAGGTACAATCAACATTTATAAATAAGATCTATTCGGATAATTAAGTAGTAAAAATTTTTTTGGGGTTTCTCTTTTTACCTGGAATGTAAAGTTATGGCATCTTCGTGTTCATCTGGTACGCTTCCCACAACCATTCTTGATGACCTAAAATCATAATTAATTAGCTTCTTTCTTCTCCATTGTGTTTAAATATGGTTTTTTTATGTAGGTTTCATTAAAGATGGAGATAGTAGCTATTTGATTAGTTGATTTCAATCATCAATTGAAATTACCTCAGAAGGTATTTTGTTTTTATGAAATTAGTTTTTTTTTCTTCATCTTTGATGCAAATGTTAGCTATCCTTATGATGTTTATGTGATTCCAACTCTGATTAAGATAGGAAAAACAATTGATTGACCCTGTTTGTAATTAAAGTGAATCAATATGATGTTGTTATCAAGTTTTTAAGGATACCTTGTTTTGCTACGGTAGGTTGTTAAAAGCCTCTTTATAGACAATGTTTCTTGTGTGATTCTGTAAGTTTTCGTCGGTGTCTTCAATCATTAGGATTTTTAGTCCTTCTGGGCTTGTTACTCTTGATATCGCCATATATAGTTGTCCGTGACTGAACACCGGTGCTGGTAAATATAGACCTACAAAATCAAGTGATTGACCTTGGCTTTTGTTTATTGTCATCGCATAACATGCTTTAATGGGGAACTGCCTTCTTTTCATAATGAATGGCCATTGATTCCTGTTTGATGTAAGGCTGATCCTTGGTATCAATACCACTGCGCCGATATTTGATCCGGTAATGATTCTTGCCTGAATTACAAATTCTCCCAAATGGGTGATAACCAGCCTGGTTCCATTGCACATTCCTTGGCTTGGATTCACGTTCCGTAATAGCATTACTGGCAAACCCATTTTTAGTTTCAGGTTGTGTGGTGGCATCCCTTGAAACTTCAAAGAGTTTAGAAACTCTATCAGGTATAATTGTTCCTGGTCGAGAGCATCTGTTGATCCTTTACAGATTTCGTCTGAACTTTTGTATGTCATAGATTGACCTTGTAGCTTTTTAAACATATGTTCATTGATGTCGTCTGCATCATCATTTTTTTGGTGTTAGTATTGCCCTTTCCCTTAGATATTCTTCATTTGTTTGCCTTACAGTAAAGTCTGGGAATGTTTGTTTAACAATTTCTTCTATGGGACACCTCCATTCTTTAATGAGGAATTTGTCTGGGATTTTGATCGAAGTTGGTTCATCTTCGCATTCTTTCATTTTCGCTGGAACCTTTCCATCCCCCACATCTAAAACCCATTGATTAAACTTTTGTTTATCTGTGTCAATGCTCCCATGGCTGTCATATTCATTTACTCTCATACTACGGGTGAGTTTAAAAACTTGACATTTGGCCCACAGTTTTGATCTGTTGATGCAAGAGCTGATGACTTCTTGTCTTTTTGCTTTTGGTATGACGGGCAAAATTTGCCTGAAGTCCCCTCCAAGCAACATAGTCATGCCTCCAAACATTTTTTCCTTGTTTTCCACGTTTGGATAGCCTAGTATATCTCTTAGGGTCTTGTCTAGTGCTTCGAAGGCCTGTCTCTGAGTCATGGGTGCTTCGTCCCATATTATCATGCTGACTTGTTTTATTAGCTCGGCTAGGTGGGTGTTCTGTTTTGATTCCACACGTGCTATTTTCCATTAACTCAAGTGGTATAACAAATCTGTTGTGAGCTGTTCGACCTCCAGGGAGAAGCAACGATGCTATTCCCGTTTCATTTATTTTTAGAAAGTAAAAGAAACAATTTATATGTGATGCATTATATGCTTTAGTTAATAGTGTGTTTTTTAGGTTGTGTACCTGATGATGCAACTGCAAGAACAATCATCTTTTCTGATCTTATTTTTGAGATGATTGTCTTGTAAAGGAATGTTTTCCCAGTGCCTCCTGGTCCGTAAACAAAGAAAAATTCTCCTGTTTTTTGTTGTACAGATGATATGACTTTGTCATATATTATCCGTTGATCTGGATTAAGCGATACGTGAAGCTTTTCATGTTCGTCTTTCAGTTGTTTCATGTTGTAGCTTAACTCATCCCTGATCAGGCGATTGTCCATGTTTGTTAGCAGGGTTGGGTCAGGCTCTGGAAGATCTTGAAAATCGGATAATGATTTTTCATTTTTGTGTAACAGTTCATGTAATTCCACCAAGCAGTAGTTTTGTGTCTGTTCCTCGTTTAATTCCAATGCCGGATACCAAAACTGTTTTCGCTTCTTATACAAAATATCTTCAGTGATAGCTTCCCACGTTTGGTCCCATAATCGGCGTGGGCTACTTAGGTCACAAAACAGCAAGATTGTAATGAACAAATCTCTTAGTTGTGCTCCAGAAGCTTGCTTCCAATATAGCTTGTGTCCATTCCTTGTTATCACTGATCAATCCCCAAGCAGAGCAAGCTTCTTTAAATGTTCCATAGACCGTGTCATTGTGCGTCCTAATTTTTTTTTATGATGTAGCTCCTTTAACAACGTTTAACAACATTCTTAAGTAGTAGCATTCGCCTGCTGTGGGGTGACAATAAATTATGCGGCCAATGCATGTTCTCTGTTTGCGTTCTTTCCACATTCTTATATCTTCATGCCAAACATATTTTGTTGGTAACTGAGCATATGTTAATTCATTAGCACCAACATCTCTTTTGTTTAACTCAAACCAATCTGTAAACATGGTAGTCTTAATGCTTTCTCGGCCAAGTAATTCTGGCAGGCTTTCTGAGTCACGAAGTGTGACGGTTTGCTGGTTTGGTAAGTGAAAAATGAGTTTCATGACTGATGGATAACAGTGATTGATGTCATATCGTTGAACACGCCACACAGCCTCACATGGAGCCAAAAATTGGCAATCCAAATAATTCTGTATTTCATCTACCGCCACAACTTTTTCTCGGCCCAATTCTGAGGTTACGTTTTCTTGTATAACGATAGTGGCTCTGTCTGGTCCCTTATTTAAGTATTTAAACAAATACTTAATTGCCCTTGATCTGTTACACCACTCTACGTTAATGTGTGCATGGTATTTGAGCAACAGGTATCTATTATATAGGACGATGTATGAATTGTCATATGTGTGTTTACCCTTAATAGTGAATAGTCCATTCTTCCTCCGGCGGTAAACAGGGTACCCATCATCGTCTATTGTTGTTTCCGCGTAAAATATCTTTGGATAATGTTTTATACACCTACCTTCAACCATGCATGAAGCATTATTTGTTTGTGTTCCACATGGACCATGAAGCATGTAGTCTGTAACAGCTCTGAATCCTTCTGGATCGCAGGTTGGGTGGTGTATGCTTATTCATACACCTTTTATTTACCAAATTAAGACCAAAACGACCAAAAACTAACCATAAATGCCAAAGATATTGTGTTTTTATGTTTGTGATCGTGCAGGTACGGATATTTCAAATATGGACTCAAAATCACAAAAACGAGCACGAGAATGAAAAGTGTCAAAAGCCGAAGCCGGGAAAGTCAAAAAGTCAAGCTCAAGCTCAAAAAGTCAAAATCAACCCTGGAGAATCATATCTTGTCAGAAATAGTCCTTGGAAGAAGATTGAAGAATTTGTCAACTTTGGTCCCTCCACATTCAGCAATTGTCAAATTTGGTCCCTGGAAAGATTATTTTGAAGAAACGACATCAAAAGTCCTTCAAGAATAAGAGATTGACAACAATGGCCCTTGGATCACAAATTTGGAATATGGCAGTTTCAGTCCCTATAAAAATCAGCAAGTACACTTTTGGTCCTTCAAAGTTTATTAAACTAAAACCTATTAAACCCCTTAACCCATTATCTCTTTTACCCCAAAAGCCCAAAAGCCCAAAAGAAAATAAATACCAACGGCCCTTTTCCTAGCCCAGGTCAACCCCACTAACACCGGTCAACAGAATCAAAATAAAATAAAATAACCCTTTTTCCATTTACCCGCCACCCAAAATTTACCCAACCGAGAAAATAAGAACCCTAGCACTGTTCACGATAGTAAAAACCCAAATTGACAGCAATTAAGGGTATAAGAGTCTAATTACATGGCATCTAGAAGCTCCTGACATGTCAGGAAATGACATGTCAGCAATCCATCTCGAATTCAGTGCATATGATTGGGTGATGATTTGATCCAATGGCTGATATGATTGGGAGTGGTCACCAAGGCAATCCAAAGGCTATAATAGACTCAGAGAAAGCACAACTCACACGGATTGATGAGCTGGACAACCTAGAAGCATCCTCTACCTCTTCCCCATTCGTGTATAAATACCCCCCTCATTCTCATGTTTAGTGAGTAGTTTTTTTTAGCAAAGTTACTCTGTCAAATTGTTTTATGAATTGTAATCCTTTTGTAATTCTCAAGTTTTAATGAAATAGAAATTTACTTTTTATATAATTCTATTGTTCTAGTTAAATTCTCAATTTAGTTTGAATAGTTGTTACTGATTTCTCACTGTTACATAAGCTTAACATAAGCTTGTTTTACATATTTCTAAAGTTTACTTAGATTTGTTAACATCTTAAATCAAAAACACAAAATCAGAAAAACCTCAACAAAAACCAAAAATATGTTTTCAGTTTCAAAACCTAGCTTCAATAAGCTAGTTTTTCATTTAGTTTAAGCTCATATAAGCTGTCCATAGCTTTTGTGAGTCTTTGTAGAAAGTAAAACAGTCAAATCTCTCAAAAACTAGTTTGGTCAACAAAAGTCAACTGAACTTAATTCATGATGCCTGTGTTGGAGTGATAGTCTAGGGGAGAAAGGGAAGCTCCTAGCCTGTCTAAAGACAGGCAAGCTTAGTGAATCCTCCTCAATTGTGGCTGAGGAGGAAAGTGCTTTGTAAGTTTTGCTAAAATTTTGGTTCCACTCAAAGAATATAGTTTAGATCTGCTATTGTTAGTATATTTCTGTTTAATTGATTGTTATTTGATGTTTAATAGATAGATTTAATGATAATTTAGTAGTTTAATCATTGTTGCACAATTTAGTTTGAATCTGTGTTGAATTAGCTTCTGATTTGATCATATATTGTGGATCTGGATTGTGCTTAGTTTTGTTGTTGTTTGAGCTTGATTCCTGTGTATCTGAGATAAGTGGATGTTTATTGACTGTGTTGGATCATTGGTTGGTAGATTTGAGGCTTGATTATAGTAGACATAGTGTTAACAGCTGATATAGGGGTGTTTGGTATAAGTAGGTATTCTGAACTTTAGTTGTTTGTAGGTAGTAAGCATAGTTCTAATAGTTCACATAGGGTAAGTTTAGAGTAGTAGTTGCATAAATTCAGTAGGGTAATATTAGAAATAGTCAAAGTTTGCTTGAAATCCTTCACTGCTTGTGTTATTTGAAATCTGAGGTTGCTTGATTGGTTCATTTGATACATTAAAGGGTTGTGTTATTGAATTTTGTCCTTAAACCTGATAATTAACAACCTGGTAACATATTCAGAGCATCAAATTTGGTTTTAGTCAAAGCTCATAAGAAATCTAAAAGTCAAAAACACCTTGAACAATCTAGATTTGGCATGAACTTGTAGGGTATTTGTAGAGTTCATAATTGGTTGAAAATTAATTTGGATTGATATTCTGAGTTATTTGCCAGCTTGTGATTCTATATAAACAAGTATTTTTCAGTTTAGAACTTATTTGCTCATCTGTAATTGTGCTTAAAGTTGCTTGTCTGCTCACTGAATTGCCCTGTACCACAGAACAAGCCCAACTTTATAAGCTTTTATTTTGATCACCAGTAGAGCTTTAGGTGAGATTTTTGGGGCAAAACATAGCCAACCTAGCTGTTTATAGGAATCAACCTTTGATTTCCCATTTAGAGCTTATTCTGAGTGCTTATTTGTTCCATATAATCTGTCCCATTTAGAGTATAAGCTGATTGAGCAGTTTAATTGATTTTGGTGAATTTGGCTTGTGAGCTTGGATCCATTGCTTCTTTTGTACTGGTTTAAGTGTGTTGGACTTGTTTGTACTGTACTGAGCTTATTGGTGCTTATTTGAGCTCATTTGGCTTATTTAAGTGCTTATTTTGGGCTGTTTGAGTTTGCATTGCATTATACAAGTTAATTTTTGGTCAAATTCTAGTGTTTCTGAGCTTTATTGAGTCTTAAGGTCTTTCTGGAAAAGTTTGACCAAGTTTGGTCAAACTGCTTATTAATAAGCATTTTTCCTAACTGCTTTTTGGCTTGAATAAGCACTTAACAGCTTAATTTTCCAAATTTTCTTTTTCCAGTAGCTTTATTATATAATTTTAGATTTTTCATAAAAATTTCAGAATTATTTGAATAGATTTGCTATTTCTTTTCTATTTTTCTTAATTTTTAAGTCATTGTTAATTCAAATTAAATCATAAAAAGACAAAAATAATTTTCATTTTTATTTTTAAAATTTGTTATTAGTTCAGTAAGATTTTTAAAAATTATATTGGTAGATTAAATCTTTTATTTGCTAATTAGTTTAATTTTCTTTTATTAAACAAAAATACAAAAATAGTTTTTAATTATTAAATAAAAATAAAAAGCAAAAAAATAATAATTTTCTTTTTCTAAAAATTTTCTTTTATCATTTTTAGTTTTTAAAAAAATTTAAATTGCATCCCTAGCATTAGATTTGCATTAAGTTCACGTTTTTAGTTGTTACGTTACGTTTATTTCACGTTTATTAATTCGTAGTTACGTTTTTAGCTTACGTGTGCTTTGATTACGTGATTTGCTTTTCTTATTACTTGATTGTGTTTTATTTGATTTTCATTAGTGTAATTCTCATCGTTATCACTTTTACCATTTTTCACTACACGTTTTACGATTCGGAAATCGATATTCCATTTAGCCTTCACACGGACACGACCCGGGTAATTTCTTATTTAGAAATTATTTGGAAAAATACTATACTAAAACGATCACACCATTGGGGATGGTATTTCAGCTGAAATTATATCATTTATTTCTCCTGGGGTTTTACATTTGTACATGTCTTCAAGCCATAGTAAGATACGAGCATGCGGAAGGCCGCGTTTTTGGAATTCAATCACGTATACAACTGTTGAATTAAGCATTGATTAATATTCTGTCATTATATAAATATGAAACTTAATAAATGAGTATATATAATTTTTTTATAGTACCTGCTTCTGACTTGCCAAAACACTGATTTTGCGTAATATCATCTAGGAGGTTTGTCAATTTCATTTTGAATACCCTAGTCCCAACTTCAGGCCGATCATTAGCTTTCTGGCCAGGAATATGATCCAACATTTCATCTATTTCTGGCCATTTAGGATTAGAAGTGAAAGTTATGAACAAATCCGGGTTCCCATACCTGCGGCATAGAGCCATTGCATCCTGGTAATTTTGCATCATATACCTTGGGCTCCCTGTGAAACTTGAAGGCAAAACTATTCTTTGGCCAATTGCATCTGCCCTCGTATCTCCTTTCGTTACAGCGATGTTAATTTGAAAGGGTTTAATTATTTGTTTACTTATCTGAATATGGCGATGGTAGCAATATTTGCCAGGTATTAATTCTTTATTTCATTCATGATTTGAACGTGTTTGTATGATATGGTTTTTAGGGTAATTAGATTAATATCTAAATTAGCTATTTTTTTGTTTATGAATGGATTTAATTATGGATTCATATAGGGACTGGTGTTTTGGTAGGTTTATGTCATTAGAAATGCTGGTAAGTGTTTGCATTCGATGAACAAATCTTTATTTGTTTGTGTTGATGAGAGTTTTAGATGATGTTATCGGTTTCATTGAATAATATGATGAGTGTTTAATATTAATATTTATCTGAATAAGGCTATGGTTGAAATTTTTCTTACGTATATGGATCCTGTTTTGAGATATGGATTTAACAGTAATTAGATTAATGTTTTAAATTATAGATTTATAGACTTACTGTATTTTTGGTAGCTTTAGGTTATTACAGATTCTAAGTTTTGGATTGTTTTATGAGGATGTGATTAATTTGATTGTAATACTCCCAAAGTGCTATTGAGTAAATGTGATTAAGTAATTGACATGTCTTGTAACAAAGAAAGTTGTTTTTTATAAAGGTTATATGAACTTGATATTAGTATATATCGAATGCGCTAATAAGGTTTGTTGTTGGCAGAAGTTTTTCTCATGAGGCAGAATAATTTTGTACCAGCTTATCTGATTGTTATTTTGTTTGTAATCGTTTTTCATGGAAACTTTTTTTGGAATGTGCTTGTATTCCATCTATTTTTGTATTTGGATATTGATTCTTTGTTCTGTGTCGTATGCAGATGCGGCTAAAAATCAGTTACTTCACTTAATCACGGGATGTTTGTTGGTGATTTATGCATGGAAGAAGATTGTGGTTTCCTTCCGTTGACTCAAGATGTGTCTGAGTACACAGGTTACATACGACTTCCTAAAGGATCTATTTTCTTTTTGGTAGAAGCTTTTCTCACTAATATTTTTTTGTATTTCGTATTAAGAAAGAAGTATCAGTATGCGCTGGTTGTTGACTTTTGAACTGATAATGGAGTATGCAGCTCCTGCACATTAGAATGGGAATTAAAAGCGCTGGTTATATTTTGCTATTGGCAAGTACATGTCATATTGGTCTAGGTATGTGAATTTTCATAATGCATTTTACAAATTGAATTTATAATTAATTTTATTGTGTTTCGATCTAATCATTAGTTAGATTTGTTGCAGGTTCAAGAATCTTAAGGCCAACTTGAGTTATTGGTGACAGCGTTCTGCATATTACATCGGTTAGTTTTAAAATCAATTTTTGATTTATATGGCAATGTTGCAGCATTGTCATCATATGCATAACGTTGGTTATTTGTTATATTTTGTGTGGCTATTATTTTTATCTTTTTATAACCATAAATTCAAATGGAATAGACATGTAATGTAACAAAAGGTTATAGCACATCAAACTTGCAAATAGTAATTAAGAAATGGAATGGAATTTGGATAACAATAGATGGATTACGCTTTAGTAAAGCTAAGAAGACAACATACCACACAGGCTGTTGTTCATACATGATTCGTCTGAAAATCTTAGATCCTAACATATCAAACTTCAAGAAACAACTTTAGGACAAATACTTGTAAAAAAAGGCACTTGAAGACATGGTTTTACATACTAAGTGTCTTTCCCCTATTCTTGCTCTTCATAGTCGATACCATAAGCAAAGTCAATCTCTTCATAACCTGAGTAATTATTAGGATATATAACTTGCAACGGTTCTACATTTGCTGGTAATGATGTTGCTAACGACAGTTCCAAATTGACGGTTTTTCTTTTTTTGTAGTTAGACTTGAAAAGCCTTTGTCTCAATCTCTTTGTGTTCTTTGAAATTGGTAATTCTGGGTTTTCTTCTATCTGTCTTTTTTCTTCCCGTAGTTGTGTAATAATCTCTTGCATGTTCCGATTTCTTTGTGCACCACCATCTTGGCCCTATAATGAAAACAAACTTGGAAAATCATAAAATGCAGAGCACATAATATCTGTACTATAAAATTCACAGTTAAATGTTAATGCCTATCTTCAATAGTGAGAACTAATGTTCAATGTCTAGGCAAACATTAAGTAGGAAACATGGTCCCTCATATGTCAATATTAGGTAGGTCAATAGATTGCTAACCTGAAAATGGTTTATCAACATTTGTAAACTGAGAAGTTTACGATATGGCCAACGTTGAATTCCAACATCTCTACATAGCATTTTTAAAACAGATAAACCAACATTAAGGTGTTTTGCTGCTTTGTGTATGGGCATATGAAAGTAGCGTGAGATGATCTCCCTGCTGAAAGACATCAGTTTAGAATGTTGATAGCTGGTGTGTGTGTGTGTTTGTGAAAATTGAGATCTTGATATGTATAGGTTGATGATAGTAGTTGCTTTTTAAATGTCTATCCAATCTTTTGAGCTGGCCTGAAGTTACTAAAGGATTTGTAACTCCCAATGAACCATAAAATCAATTTATTATATAATTATGTTGAATTTTTTTACCTATTATTACTATTGATTACAATATGATGACTTCTGATGTTCTAAAGTAAAAGTTTGTTTCAATATCTTTAACTGTTATGTGTAATTAGTAAAAGAATTTGGAACCTCTGGTGATCAACCACATTTGTTTAAACAGTCTTATTCTTGAATAAATTTGGTGATATTGGTTTAATTAGATGAGATAAAATGATTAAGTCAGTGGATTAGTCCGTTCTGCAACATTTGTAAATGACAGAGTTTTAAGAAAATGAGGTTTAGATTTGTTTATCATCTACAGCAGATTGGACAATTTTTATAACAATAAAAGGTTGAGACAGTAGATTTTTTTTAAGGTTTTAAACGCACAACTCATAAGATAATATATTATTAATTAAATTAAAAGGCAAAACCAAACATGAATTATTTCATGAATAAAGCATAAAGCCACACATACGTAACAATATCTGTTATTCATCTTATTTTTTTTCCATAGCAATCTATTTGTTGAGCTCTTCAATGTGGACTCCAGGGAATGTCTTTGCGTGACTTATTTTTATAGGAAATTGCGTGCACCTCATTTTAAATGGCCATCTATTCATGGTTATTGTGAATGTAATTCTTGGTATTAGAACCGTGTCTCCTATATTTGTTCCAGTGATTATTTCTGCTTCAATAAGTAATCGTTGCATCCTCTTGATAATTAGGTGTGTTACAATGCACAAACCTTTACTTGGATCCACATTTCTGATGAGCACAATTCGTAGGTTTTTTTAGCTTTAGGATGTGAGGTGGGATATGCTGAATATCTGTTAGATGTGACATAGTATTGGGATGTGTTGTTAGTAGCATATCTGTTTGCTATTTATATTATTAGATAGAATGGAGTAAAACTGAAGAAATTATTGCTGAGAAAATGAAAAGCACTTGTTAGTTAATGATGACTTTTGATAATACTAATTTATAATTGTTTAGTTATTCTTTTAGTTTATTCAATACAGATAATGCATACATATAAGCATTTTTGTGTGTTTGGATAACAGATAAGTATTTTAACAATTAGTAATTCCAAACACCCTATAAATTGATTTTTTTCCTTTACTGAGTTCAATTTTCAATTATAGATGTATATTAAACTAAGAATAAACAAACATTGAGCCCAACATTTCAGCTTTTATTAATTTATTTCATTACATGTAAATCTTTTTTCCATCACATTTTTAAATGAATCAAACATAAGCTAATGTTCATTCATTTTCTTCACATATTCTTCTTGGTCACGAATAGCTTCCTTTATGTTAAGAGACATTTCCAACAACAAATTAAGCATATCACAATCCCTACCCATAGTCTTCTTTAATGCATTCAAACATCCAGCGGTCATCCCATGATCTCCCAAGCTTTCCATGTCTGCAATCAACATGCGACGCTTGTTAATGACCCTCTTAAGATGATTACGGCACTCATGAATTAAGAATTCAAAAGCCTCTCCTTCATCAATCTCTTGGTTAAACCAAACCCTCATACGCTCATGTAAGCGGGGAGAACCGACTTTCTCCTTAAGCTCATCTAATATATGAAATTGTGCCATGAAGTAAATTGTCAAATACTAATCTTATTTATAGATACATGTCTAAATATGAGAGGAGTTCTAATAAATAGGCAGATTTTTAATGTGAAAAATGAAAGAGTCAAATAGTCATCATATGACTGATCATATTCATCAATAATGAAACCTTGTTTAGGTTATGACTCATCATATATCCTTAAATTGAAATGGAAAATTCTGTAATTTATGTAATAAAAGTGAGTATACAATTTACAAATGATGAGCAGCAACATACGACACAGCCTATTGTTTATACATTATTCGACGAAAAATTTAGATCCTAATATATCAAACTTTAACCAACAGTTGAACACTTGGATTTATATATGAAGCTTAAAGTAATAATAAATAACTGTTGTGGTGTGTTTGATATATTTATGTAATATTAAGTTAATGGGATAAAAATTGCGACTGTTTTTTAAGTGATTAGTATTAGTCATGGTGGCATTTTGGAGAAATGTAGGATATAAAAGAAAATGCAATTGATTTAATGATGAATCATAACTTATTCTTTTATCAATAATAATAATAATAATCAAACAGGGAATATCTGTTTTGTTAAATACTCCAATAGGAATACATGGGTATGTTAGTGAGTATACAATTTACAAAAGATGAGCAGCAACATACGACACAGCCTATTGGTTATACATTATTCGACTGAAAAACTTAGATCCTAACATATCGAACTTTAACCAATACATGAACACTTGGATTTATATATGAAGCATAAAGTAATAATAAATAACTGTTGTGGTATGTTTGATATATTTATGTAGAAATTGAAGTTTGTTATTCTCGATTTGCAGGGTTTGAACATGAAGTAAAAGACAATGCATATTTGTTATGATTTAGAAGAATATTAAGGTAATGGGATAAAAATTGTGACTGTTTTTTAAGTGATCAGTATCAGTCAATGTAGGATATAAAAGAAAATGCAATTGATTTAATGATGAACAATAACTTGTTCTTTTAACATTGAAACTCAATCGCAAATCACAAATAACTGCTTTTATTAAACAACAATCAAGTATTGGAGTATACAAAGTAAAGCAAGTGGATTTGTTATTGATAAAAGGTGATATCCTATATATTGTAAAGCAACTAAAAGCATCTTCATTTCTGTTGTAACAGGTGTCTTGGGCGGCATAGGGCTCATTTCAAGCAGGTATGCTGGTTGCGCCAAATTCATCTTCAATGGACCTAAAGCAAATACAAAAAAAAAACACACATACAATCATATTCCAATAATCCATTGGCTGATTAGAAAATAAGTAAACAGTAGACAATAATTAAACCGGGAAATCACTTGGATTAAAAGGGTTTGGTCATTATTCAAATTAAGAGTAACAGGTGACCATAAAGGTAAACTGGCCTTAAAACATTAGCCAGAAAAGCATGAATGTTCATAGAGCTTAAGCCCAAGGAAACAAAACTTCTTAAGTAATTGTTTTTAAGGGCAATAATTATTAGAGGCTTAGTTTGCATGATCTATGTCGATCTTATCAAGCTGCACAGCCGCACCATGGGGCGCTTCCGTATCAGAATCCTCTTCAATGTACCTGAAGTAATGTGGAACAAAACATTTGTAAGTACATGTATTAATTACATGTAAGGGTCCAATTTTATGAATAAACTGAAATTTTACCTTCGTTTTTTTCCTCCATGATCTTTGTTTGTGGTATTCACTTTCACAGGTGCATCATCGTCCACTTCGATATCAGATGGCTTACATGGAGTGGTTAACTGTGGACCCTTCTATTTTTTAGAAGAATATTAGGATAGACTGATATTTTACCTTTTATTTTTTTCCCCCTCAGATGGCTTACATGGAGTGGTTAACTATGGACCCTTCACCAATATTTTTGTAACACACCAACCCGAGAAGGGCTAAAGTATCACATTATGGTGACATATCAGAACATACAAAGAATAATACGCAAGCGGAAGACTTCATAAATAACACAAGTCATGAACATCAAGACTTAAACATTACAAAATCCCATCATAAGTCTAAAGGAAATAGAATGAAGTAAAAAATCCAACATAAATCCCACCATCCAACATAAGTTCCAAATCCATCAATTCAAATGGGGAAACTAAGTAAGGTAGGTCCGCTATACTCCTACTATCAACACTCGAGCCCAGATTCCCGCTTATTACCTGCCGCATGGAAAAGAAAACGCGGCTGAGCATAAAAAGCCCAGTGAACAGATATATATGCAAAGCAATAGTAATAAGCAAACGAAACGAGACGGATCATAAGAATGAGCATAATGTATCACAAGTCAAATAAATGAAGCATAATGGAGATATCAAATGTAAGCATAATCAGATAATAATCAGAATCATAGAGTACGTATCAACAAAGATGCGTCTAACGGGATACTCGAATAGACATAAGAAACATAGGAAAGCCACGAGCCGACCTAACGAGATACTCGAATAGGTCTCCTACCATATAATCACATATCCGACAAATCCTACATGTACAAAGAGGGGAGACCTCTAAGTACCAAATGGAGTCGCGAGCCTCCAACGTGAAGAAGTGTAAGCACACACTCACATTCACCCTACACAAAATCCGACATACCTAGGATGCATCCATACGCCCCCCCTACAAAGCAAATCATACATATCATAATATCCAAGTGATCACATAATATATCCGACAAAATGGGGACGCCGTGGATCAATCACACCTCCACAGAAAGTGTCATGCCATCGGTGCTTCGATGACACGCCCATGGTACCTCCATGAGTAGAATAAAAACTCGGGCATAAGAACAGAACAAATCATATCATATCCAACATCATATCATATCCAACAGAACATATCAAACTGAACTGAATCATATCATAGCAAACGAATAGCATACGGATATCAAATCATAGAATCATATCAAAGGAATCATATCAACGAATCATATCACATGGATCAAAGCAAAAGGGATCATAGCAATGGCTCATATCAAAAGGAATCATAGCAAAGTCAAGGATCAAAGAGTCATGAGAAGTCCCTACTGAGAAGGGATAGAATATCTGTACCTTATGCAAAGCAAATACCAAACCAAAGAAAGCAAACGGAAATGGAAACTACTCCCTCTTCGACGGATCTACACGAATTAAATAATCAAGTATTACTTATAAGCTCGTTTTAAATCAGATTACTCATTTTAGGTTTCTTTCCATTTTTAGTAACTTGCCATGGTTATTAAGTTCCCATATTTAGTAACTTTCCCGAATTAATAATTTAATACTTTAAGGTAATTATTGACGATTAATAAAATTTAAAAATGACCAATATAATAGTTTAGGTTTTAAAATGTCAATATTATAAGTTTAGGGTCCAAAATGTAAATTATCAAAATTAAATATTAAAAGTCAAATAAAATTATTTTAAAGTTTATTTAAATAAATTAATGTTAAGATAATAATTTTGGACCCCGTCATTATTATTTTATATAATTTATTAACGTACCCACGATCTTAATATTTATGCCGCGACGACCCAAGATTTATAAAATTATGTAAGACTCGTTTATATCCGGACGTCGGTTCACTTCACCCATATATACACACGACTTATATTTATGCATACTACACATACACATATACCACATTGACACAAGCATACACGCACACATAATGTTGGTTCAAAACGACTCCATGCGACTCGTATCCAAAATAATGCATGTACGAACAACCTGCTAGAATCACACATGCACCTCCTACTCATACGCACCCTTATAAATAACTATTCAACACAATATACACACGACACACATGCGGGTTTTAATACTCTTCATACGCAAATTTTAGTCTAGATTTTAAGTCATAAAATAGACCAATGATAAGACTCATGTGACAGTCCCAAACACTAATAAAATCAACACATTCCCACCCATAAAATATTATGTTCGACACACCATACCCATTCGAATAACATGCATGCAATATAATACATCTTTTAGCTCATTTTGGATCAGGTTCTAATCAGGTTGTAATATCATTTTTAATTCATGCGCAGCCCATTTTTAACTCCTTGCTATCTTATCGTACCAAAACAATTTAATATGCATGCTTCTCTTCTTTTGTTAGGTCGTCAAAACCCTTGTTCAACACATGTGTTATAGACTGAAATAAAGCAAATCAAAACAGAAATACACAAGTCGAATCAGGCTGAACATGGGTCGATTAGATAAATTTCAGATTCGCTATTCCATGTGATTCATTCTATGGTTTTATGTAAGGCTTCAAATATATAGACTTGCATGTACGACTTATATTAGTTTTAACCGATTCATATGTATTTATTAGTAAACATGTTGTATGTATAAAAGATCAAAACGAGAAGGACGAATTGAACACGGTTGATACTAGTTACCCTTGGTGAATCGCGACGGACAGCAAACGAGAGACCAAGAATCTGAAATTACGTTGAATGCAACCAAAGCCAACCCCTTCAAAACAGGTTATAACTCACGTTCAAGACCACCTAGTACCAATGATCAATAACCAAAATCACTTCCTTGAACCACTAATATACCCACGATCACACCACCACCTTTGCACCAGAAATATTATGCCAAAACTCCACCCTTGCTGCCTCGTTTTACACAGCTCGAACCAAGGAAAAAAGTACAGCCGAATTGTTTTTGTTACTAGGTTTTTGTAGTTGTAAAGTATGTGTGAGAAATTGTTGAATAAAAATGAGATATTGAGGGGAGGATATAGGGGATTTCTGGCCGAGCTTATGGGAGTCAAAGAAGACCAAAGAAACTTTCAAATTCAAATATTTTCTTATCCCATGACATAGGTTATATTTAGTGTACAATTATTTAATGTGCATTCTGTTAAAATTTGGCCTATATGGAAGCTTATAGACGTGTGATAGATAACTAGGAAGTCAAGTGTGACGCATTTTGTATTATAAGATACATGATTAGTACTTGGTAGCTTTAATACTTTAACGTTCTCATTCTTAGGTTACGTTCGAGATCGAATGGTTACAAGAATTATTAAAATGTCAGGTGTTATAATTTTCATTCCGGGTTTGGTGTTAGAGCTGTTGCCTTCAGGTTCATCATCATTTTCTGATAAAGTGGAATCATTGATTGGAAACACGCCGGTGCAAGTAAAGCTTTCAAACTCTCCAAAATTATAATACGTGTGCGACCTTATCTCAAACACATGCGTTGTATTAAACAGGTTTGTCAAAGCATTTGGCAGCACTGATGATCCATCTTCATCCTACAGAGGTTAACTGGTAAATACAAATTCTAGTCACTTGCTAAGATAAACCAAATTGGCTTGTATGAATACCTGTTCAAGCTCATCAAGTAACGCCTTCGCACTTGATTTATGTCAACTCAGTAGCTGTTTCATCCCACAAAACAACCACGGTCTGGTTGGTATCATCCTTGATTTCAACCTCAAGCCTAAACCTGTGGACATATTGAGGCACACTACCAATGGTAAGCATCTATTTTTAAATTTCATATGCAAAGATTAGTTGCATAATATAACCTGGGTTTAGGGTAGTTCACAGCCTTATTGCACGAATTGCACCACAACTTGCCCTCTTGGTGGGTTACCCCCTTCTTGCATTTCCCCCCGCCACATGCAGGGTAGTACCAACTGTTTTTTGTATCGATGGTCACAATTTCAGCCTCACAACGGAACACTGCAGCCTGTGAAACCAAATTTTTAAAATTAGAACAGATGCAACCATATTATTTTGTAAGAATATCTGTTCTGATTAAAAAATAAAATACATCTTTTCTTCTGTCACATCCTAAAGCCAACAATTCATCCAGTGTCCCTTCTCGGGAATTTTCTGCCGAAATAGGCACAACATCATCATCATCATTAACGTTGCTGAAATGGTGAATCTTAGTTAGAAACCAATAGGTTTATGTATCAAATAACAAAATATGTATGACGATAGAAACCTTATTTGGGCCTTAAAATTAACAATAGCCGGGATATCATCACTATCTAGGATGAGCGTAGATGAGCAGCTTGATATGCCTAGTTGGCCTATAAAATAATCATGGGTTAGAAAAGTAGCAGCTACACATAATTTATCATTATACAATCAACATAGGCTTATACCTACCATTATAATATCTAGCACTCATTGATGTGAGAATGATTGTATACTTCCCAGTATGATTCGACATCATCTTCACCATTTGATCGCCCAATTTCCCCCATAGGGTAACCCTTACTGCTCGACCCCTGTTTCAATAAAACACCGGTTATGTGGACCTCAATACAATATCTGATCATGCACATGTAGTTACTTAAAGTAGTCAATACCTTTCATTTATAAGGGGGAAATCAAGGTTCTTTGAGCCAGTTCTTGGTTGTGAAGATTTTCCAACACTTGTAACAAAAACAATGACATCTACAATATTCAAAAGATGCATTTAAGCATAGATTTACAAACAAAATAACTGCAATAGCATTAATTGGTATACATAAAGAATCTTGTACCAATAAGATATTTTTTCTCTGTAGGCTGGATACTCTCAAAGTCCATAAGCTGAAACGGATGCCTTTGTTGCAGACTTTGCGCACCACTGTGGAACCATTAATCTCGATCGCGTAATCGTTCTCTCTGATTATGCGTTACTCATCTCTGCGGTGCACAACAAAAGACCTCATAGAAACCACAGAACCAGGTTGGATCTTCTCAGCAAAACAATGAGATATGTTGCTCTTCATGGTACAGTGCATGACATTTTCCTGCAAAAAAATCAACACAAATCAGATGAGGAAACACTGAATTAAAATACTTAGAATGATGTAAGAAAGGAACATTATTTTCACCCTCTCATCAAACACGACAAAATCGGTGCTCAAGTATCTGCCATTAATATTATGCACATCCCATGTTCTGCAAATTATGACCACAATGGGGCCTTCATCTCCCTCCGTAAGGTCACTCAATAACTGGTTTCGTGCCTGTTTCTTGCTTGCCTTAGACATAACTGCAGATGGGAAGTATGATGCCTATCATGACACAAAAGGACTATTTATAGGAGGACAACAAGGATAGGTGAATTGGTTTAAACCAATGAAGGGAATATGGAATGAAGGTAGTTTTTCAATTGTTAATGTGAGATGTTTAAACTGCCTAAATAAATGAGCCTGTGCATATGCCTTACCCTTACCTATTCCTATTTGTAATTAGCAGGTAATGATCTAGGCGCAAATAATGGATCTGTGCACTGTAACAATGACCTGGAAAATGAAGTGCAGGAATGGAGCAAGAATGGATTGGAAAACTGGACGGGCTAAGTAGAAATAAATATGTTAAAAGCTCTTAAAGTTGAAAATAAAACTCAAATGTACAACATCATTAACTCTACTTATTTGAGTTACTTGGCTTCTTGCATAGATGGTAACATTAAATATGAGAACTCATAAAAGCTCTCAAAACACAAAACTAAATCGAATGTACAATATCCTTAAGCTTAAAGCACTTATTTACATTAGTTTTTTTTTTTTTTTTGAAAAGACTTATTTTACAGTAGCTGTAAAAACACATATTTGGTTCTTGCCTTCGAGCCATTATTTTCAATATGAACTCATTCTTAGAGTATATATGCGGGTATAGACTATGGTATACACAGCTATATATATGTCAACTATAGCTGCTCAATACATATATAAATATATACCAAACATGATATATATATATATATAATGATATCAACTGATAATGAAGCAGAACCAGCTATCTATAACTACTATAAATACGAATTAAAAATATAATTATTAATAATAACATACTACTGAACATTATATAATAATCTAGAAACCATCTAGATCTATATTATAAATAGCGATATTAACTTATTATATAAATAGGATAATAGTATAGAGATGATAACTAGTTTTAATATAATATTATGACTGCGACACTTTAGTATAGACATAGTGATTGAGTGTTGAGTTAACATTATATTCACTGAGTATGCCACCCCAAGACATTAACTTTACCCCAAAAGAACAATCCGGTATACATCTATAGTGTTGTGTTAAAGTTGCTCTGTGTTTGTTTTTCATGAAATTGGTAACAAATTTGAAGACATCTAAATTGCATATGCAAGAGTAAGGGAATTACTAATAATTCGCAGGTGAATAGCCTCCACTAATGTTGTCGGCATAATCCTGTGACTTCACCAGTGGGTGTAATTTATGCATCTAGCAATTTAAACATAATTTAAATTTAAGTGTTTGGTAACACCAGCCAGGTTGCTTGGAACAACGAAAGACCTGAGACTAAGATGACATCTCCCAAGCCAACTCAGAAGAGGTATACCAAGTGTGAGTATAGATCCGACGCACCATTATTTTCGTGCTATGGACACCAAGGAGGACGTCAATTGATT